>CAUYPK010060107.1:0-39721 GCA_963574355.1 Loris lydekkerianus | reverse complement strand
CAATAAAAAAATGGAACATTTTCCCCCAGGATTGTGCACTAGAACGCCCTTTTTTGTATAACTTTCTCCAGAGCCCTGCCTGGTGCCCACCCTAATAAATTATAGATTATATTTGGCATATTTTTTTTTTTTTTTTTTTTTTTTTTTGAGAATATCCACATAATTCATACTCCACTGATTAAGGACCAATATTTCCATATGACTCTGTTGTTTTTTGGTTTGTTTGTTGTTTGTTTTATTGGCTGGCTGGCTGGTTGTTTTTGAGTATTTTCTCTAACATTCCCTGGAACCTTAGTGCTTTCCTCAGGGGATTTGTATTTCATTTTATCCCTCTTTCCCAGGTTGAAGACGAAAGTTTGGTTTTTCAGTGACCAGGGAGGACAAGGAGATTAGGGGTGTTCCCCAGAGGCTGACCTGGAGTCCTACAGGGCAAGCCCGCGGAGAGGGGAGCTGATGTACCCCTTTAAGGATGGGGAAAGGGCTGCTTGTTTCAAATCTCATGGCTGCGTTGGAGATATACCCAGGGTATAAATGGAAATGTAAGGATGGTATAAATACTGTTTTATACAGATTTTTTTTTTTTTTTAAAGAGATCAGGTCTCACTTTTGTTCAGGCTGGTCTTGAATTTTTGGCCTCAAGTTATCCTCCTATTTCTGCCTCCCAGAATGCTAGGATTACAGGCATGAGCCATCTCGCCAGCCAGGGCCCGATTTATTTATTTATTTATTTATTTAGTTATTCATTTCAACCTTGGGAAGCTGGGAATTAAAAAAAAAAAAATTACACATCACACTCGGGGGCTGCCTGAACTATTTCCTGCAGGGCCAATCAGCAGGGAGGTTGAATTCTTCTAGATAGCTTCCTCTGCCCTCACCACCTACTCTGTTACACAATTTAATTACAAGTTTAATCACTTCAGAAACCCCATCCATTCCCTCCAGTCTCTCAAGATCTTTCTTTTCCTACCAAGGAGTCTGGGCGATAAGCAGATCACAGAAAGGGTGGATGCGACTCTCCAAATCTCTCCCCTAAGGAGCAAGAAAGACAGGGCCAAATAAAAACTGAAATGGTTTTGACGTTTCACTCTGGCTGTTGTGGTTTTAATAATAAAGGAAGAACTAAGTATTTGCAGCTTTATATAAAGAGATTACATTTGGCACTGCTGTGAGGCTTCACCAGGGAATGGGGGGAGAGGGAGGCATGAGGTTTTATTTTTGTTCATTGGCAGAGAAGAATTTTATAATAATCTAGAAAAATACAAAAGTTCAAGGAAAGGAAAAAGCAAGGGCCCTATTCTTCTCTTTCTTTGCATTTATCACTGCTAGAATTTTGTGGTCATTTGGGTTTTTTTTGTTTGTTTGTTTGTTTTTTAAATTTTTCCTGGAATGCATGCTACCTCACTTGACAATAAGGTCTGACTATAGGGACAAAGACAGTTTGTGATTTTCAAGCCATTTCCTTGGAGGTGAATGAATGAATTCATTTATATAGTGCCTACTATGAGCCAGGCCCCGTGTGTGCTTCTTTTGTAGTAATTTGATTTTCGATTTGATCTTGACAAGAACACCCTGATGTCACTCCTCATTATCCCCAATAAGCAGAAGCAAAATCTGGTGCCCGGAGTTTGACAGTAGCTTGTCTGAGATCACACGGCAAGCCTGCAAAACAGCTGGATTTCAAGATCTTCCAAGTAATCCTCAGTTATAGTATTTTCAGGTCAATTTACAATTAACCACACGGCCTTGTTATAAATTCACTCTCTCTGATATTTGCACAGTATCTTTTTTATTTGCTTTATTATATTCTCTCTCTGCTTTCTTCATCCTTATTCGGTGTCTTTCCTGGCTACCCCCAAATAGTCCTTCTCCCACTTAAAATCAGAGTGCCCAGATCCCTGCTGGATTTTGTAACTTTGCATACTATATATTTAGTTTAGTAATGAAAAATTCCAGCTCCAAGCGATGCATGGGATAGCACTTCTAATGTTTTTTAAACAGCTATTAATGTAGTCAAGTGCTGCTTCTCTTTTTCCCTTACCTCCCCTGTATAATCATCTGCTCAATGGTGCACCCAGAGACTGAGACAGAGGTAGGCGTGAGCTCTGATGGATGGCCAGGCCTTTCTGGCAGAGAAAGTCCCATCTGGAGTTGGTTTGGGGAGCAGTCAGATGTTGAGGGGAGGTCAGAGGGGAAGTCAGTCAGACTCCAGCGAGTCTGAGGTGCAGGTGCCACTGCATTCCTTGGCTGGAGGGAGCTTCAGCTCCCCCCTCGGCGGCACCCCAATCGCCTACACGTTGTACTGCGTGCACACCCTGGCTGGTAATTGAGGTTTGCTCTGGGCAGATGCTGTGTGGTGTGGGGCAGGAACAGCTGCTAAGTTTATGGAGGAGACAGGAAGCAGGATGGTGCAGCAGGTATTTTTTTTCCATTTCATTTTTCACTGGAGATTGTGGTTTGAATTAAGCTAATGCCTTTCCCTGCATAAAGTCTGTGTTGTCTGTTGATGCGTAGTTTGCTCCTTGAATTGTGCCGGGAAATGAGAGAGGATAGTTTCAGAGAATGTGTGTGTGTGTGTGTGTGTGTGTGTGTGTGTGTGTTGATGTGGGGAACTGGGCTGGTCTCAGAATGAGCAGGTTAATGGTGTCACTTTGCATTTTTCTTCTTTATTCCGATGCCCCGGGCATGATGCACTTCAGCTCATTTTAGTTCAGCACAAGAGGCTTTCTCTGAATATGCGCAATTTCTTGCCAGGGAAGTAAAACAGACCCAGCTACTAAAACTAAAGTAAAATAAACTGTTAGCAAGACAGAAAACGGCAGGCAGCCAGGAGGGGACGCTTCCTCCAGCAAGTCTGAGGTGCAGGTGCCACTGCGTTCCTTGGCTGGAGGGACAGATGCAAACAGCAGCTTTATTAGATCTTGATAATTTCTGGGCATTTCTTCATTATAAGGGGCTGTGTTTAGGCCAGAAGAGGATCTTCCAGGAAAGACATAGACTGGGCGCAAATAAATTCCAGAAGCAAAGAGGAGGGTGTGCTCAAGAAACTTGATTATAAAGCTGCAGAAAGACACACACACACATGAGAATACTTGATACTTTTCAAGTCTACCTTGACAGCAATGGAAACAGTACTTTTCCCTGTCGGTGAAATCACATAGTTACATGGATAAAAAGAAGAAGAAGAAAAAAAAAAAAACTATTTCATGTTCTCCCACATAAAGACTATTTCTCATTTGAAATATGCTTTGCATGAGATCTTGAGCCAAAATATTTTGCACCTGTGTTCAGGGACCACCTGTATTCTTTTATTAGTTTCCCAAAACTACTTGATTAAACCACTCAGGGCAGTGAATGGCAAAAGGAAAATGTCTTTTAAAAAGTCTCTGTGTGTGTGACACACCTTTGAGGAGCAAGACACAATTATTACAGGGACTTTACCCAATAAATACAATCCGTGTAACCTGGTATCTTGTACCTCAAGGAATCCCCAACAACAACAACAACAACAACAACAAAAAAAGCAGGTCTCATTTTCACTCTGTCTCTGTCCCTAAGCTCACCTGAGAGAGAAAATTAAGAGTGCAGAATGTTTCAGTGACCAAGGAAATCCTCTCTGCACCAGAGGAGTGGCTCTTTGAATGCAAGCAACACCAAAGTTGGCACACTATGGTAATGGATTACAGTGTTTGTCTTAAAATAGCAATAATATCCTGGCCATTTCACACTCCAGTAAAATATTTAAATTAAAACAACTTATTTTTTTCTTTTAGAAATCAGACTTGGTTGCATTTTGATAATCTTTTGCTTTGTTACTGGGGTAAAACAGCCCATCGGGGGCCTCGGGTAGCCCTGAGGTCCCCTGTCGCCATGCTGTTTCTGAGCTGGTTTGGTGCAGGAGGACCGGAGGACGGGGACCTCTCTTCTCCATTTATCCCAGTAAACGTTCTTTATTTCAGGCTTCTGCTCCGTTCTGCAGCAGCAACAGTGGGTTTTTAAAAACAGGGAATTGTTTTTTGTGCAGCAACCCAGGAACGTCCACACACTGAAAATGACATGTTAAGTTTGCAGCACTCCCGAAGTGCTCCCCTGATGATGCGGAGGCTTGCCTCACACACCAGCATCCCCCTCGGCAGCGGTGAGGAACACCCACAGGCTCCCTGACTCTGCAAGGATCAGAATTGGATTGTTCTGCTTATTTAAGGAAAGGTGGGGGTTTGACACTGGAGGGGAAGAAAGAAGGCAGCTTCTGCAAATGAGGGAATGTCTAGCCAGGGTGCTCCAAATACTTGTGCCTGTCACCGATCCCTCTATGAAGTTGGCCTCGGCTTTCAACCAGGAGCCTGTCCAGGACTTGCCATGACCTGGAAAGGCAAAGGTGCCCTGAATGTTAAAGTGTTTTTCCAGAAAACATATTTCAGCCCAAGTTCAGCATCCAGGAGTCACATCACTAGGGAGGAAACAAAGACGTCCCTGAAGCCATCTGAAGGTGAAACCTAATTCCATGGGAAGCACAATGATCTTAATTAAATATTAGCCGTAATTAGCCTAAAGTGCAAATGTTGGGAATATTAATTAGGGTCTCTCTGGAATGGCTGTCAGTGTTAATAAGGAATTGGAGGGGGTCCCACCAACATCTGTTTGAGAACTCCAGGTGCAGGATGAGGTCCAGAGCCTCGTGGACCTCGATGATCACTATATGGGGTCCATGGCTATCATGAACTCTGTCCTTCCCTGGGAGAGCCACAAAGCATTCTGAAGCCAGGGCAAAGGCGTGGGATGGCACAGAAGTCTGTCAGCCTGCTGCCCCTCTACTTGTCAGAGGTCATCCACCTGATCTGGCAAACGGAACTGCGGGCATCGTTGAATTGAGTACCCTCATACCTGACTTCCCCACAGGGAGCAACACACCAGCAGATGACAACACAGGTCTCAGGTGCATGGTGTATGTGAAAGGGGGCATCGTTTACATAAAAATGGGAACATAACTCCCCACCAGGTGATCCTCTTGCCAAAATGAGAGGCCACTTCTGGCTTCCTGAAGAATTGCCTGTGACTGTAACCTGATATAATTATTTCCCAATTTTGGACTGGAACATCTTTGATTGCAAAGTGAAGTGAGATTAGAGATGCAGTGAAACCAAAGTAGGGCTTCCAACCTTGGCTCTATTACATTTGGAGCGGGATCATCCTTTGTTGCAGACGCCGTCCTGTACACTGGAGCAGAATACCTGGCTCTACACACTGAAAACCAGTGGCACCCGCTCCCTACTCATGACAGCTAAACGTGCCTCCAGTCATTGTCTAATACCCCCCAGGCCACAGTCATACCTGTTTAAGAGATAGGGGTGTAAAGTCGGGAGTGGTGGCTCACACCTGTAATCCTAGCGCTCCGGGAGGCCAAGGCAGGTGGATTGTTTCAGCTCAGAAGTTCGAGACCAGCCTGAGCAAGAGCGAGACCCTGTTTCTACTAACAATAGAAAATCCAGTTGGGCATAGTGTCAGGCACCTCTCGTTCCAACTACTCTTGTAGGCTGAGGGAAGAGGATTGCTCAAATCCAGGAGTTTGAGCTTGCTGTGAGTTAGGATGACACCACCAGGGCACTCCATCCCAGGGTGACAGAGTGAGACTCCTCTGTCTCAAAAAAGAAAGAACTACTGATGCTGTACAGTGTCCATTCAGTGAGTGCCTGCAACTCACTGCCTTGTTTCCTGAGTGCTGCTGGGAAGGAGCTGCCTTCTACATGCAGCACACAAGTCTAAGCCCGGGGCCGTCATGCCTTGAAGCCCGCTCCCGCTGTGCGGGCAGTCTGTATTTCTGTGTGTGGTCACAGCTCAGAGATCTGGTGATGAAAAGCAAATCCCAAAAAAGATTCTGACACGTTCTTTTTGCACCATCCTCAGCAGTGTCTCTCTCCAAGGCTAGCTCCCACCCTCCCTGGTTTAGGTAGAATATACACTCTCTGCCTCTCTCTTGTGGATTCACTCTGTTGCCTACCTACACTGTGTATACAATGATGACTTCTTAACGGTGTCTCCATATCAAATGATGCGCTACCACTGCTATTAGAAAACTTTCTCTGCCAAGGACCAGACAGTAGATTGTTAGGTTAGAGGGTTGCGTAGCTTGTGTCACAAGTATTTGACTCTGCCATTTTATTTCAAAAGCAACTATAAACAATAAACAGATGCGTGTGGTGGCTGTGTCCCGACGAAACTTTATTCATAGAAACGAGCAGTGGGCCCGATCTGCCCCAAGAGTCATTTGCCAAGTCTTCCCTTTAATGCCTCCTATCCTGTCTCCTGCTGCCAGATTGAGCCTTGAGCCTGTAGTTCATTTTTCAAGCACATAGCAAACACTCATAAATGTCTCCCTTGTAGCTAGTGTGCCGCCGTATCCTGGAGACGGGACGGGGAGCGTGCACTGCCTCCTGCCGTCAGGGGCTCACGGCTAGACAGACGATGGCAGTGCTTGGAGTTCTGTGAGCTGATGGGCAACTGACTGGGATGTCAGTGAAGGCTCGCTGGGGAGGGAGCTCTGGATCTGGACCCGACAAAGCAGGGGCCAGCTAAGCAAGGCAGAAGAGCAGAGGCTTTACTATCAGAGGGGGGGGCGTTGAAAGTGACGACATGATGGAGTTGAAAGGCTGGACCTTCTTCTTCCTCAAATGACCATAGCCTCCTTAGGGCAGGTCGCTTCTCTGCTCAATACAGGGAGTGCTCAGACCCTTGCAGGGAGCCCTGGCTTTTTTGCAGGAGCTTAGAAGCATTGGTCACTCTTGCTGAGATGTCTCTGCAGTGATGAAAACCCTCCTGCGCCTGTTGTGCCTGGGGTGGTCCCAGGCCTACCTTTCAGTTCAGAGATGGGCCAGGAGGAAGAGGAAGGAGCCAGGAACAGACCTCTGGGCAGAAGCCAACCCTGGAGCCAGGAATTTCCCTTTGGACAGTTCATAGCATCCCAACATTTATGGGGCTCTTGGTCAGCCTTAGGGAAGTGGCATCACTGGAATTTTTGAACACAAGGATGTGTTCTTTGAATACCCTAGAGAAAGAAAAGATACTGGATGTAAAACAGCAGAGGATTTTTTTTTCTTTTGGTTTTAAGCAACAGAAAACCTAGCTTAAAGACAAAGGCTACAAAGTCTCTGTTTTGCAAGATGAATAAGTAAGCGCAGCATGAAGGGTGTGGGTTAAAAATACTGCATTGTATACTTGAAATGTGCTAAAAGGATAGATCTTAAATTAAACCTGGCTGCACACGCCCGTGCACACACGCCCAAATGGCAGCCACACAGAAGTGATAGATGCATTAGCCACCTGGACTGTGGTCATTTCACAACATATACACATATCAAAACTTCAAATTATATACCTTACCTACATATAATTTTTATGTTAGTGGTATTTCAATAAAGCTGTTAAAAATAGGGCATTATCTGATTTGTGTAACCAAAACAAACAGGGGCATTACTAACTGCAGGTAAAGCAGGATCTGAGACTTCATGTCACCGAGACTCAATTGATACCTCAGTTTTCCTCTGGGTTGGCTTTGCCTGTAGGCAGGTCCTCTGCAAGTTCCTGGCAAATCCAGGCTTACTTTCTTTTTATAGCTGCCAATCACAATGGAAAGAGAACTTCTTCCCCCCAAACTTCAGCAAAATGACCAGGTGACAGGGACTCACTGGTATGTGACAAGGGTATAACTCACTAACAGGCTCACCAGGTTTATGGGTATGACCCCAAATCCCTGAGCATGGCAGTGAAACCTTCTGATTGGACAGGCTGACGTCACATAACGGTATCTAGAAAGAACCGAGAGTGGGACTCCCTCCCCCCTCAAGGAATCTGGAGTATTGTCCTTGAAAAACCAGGAGCTGAGACTGACTAGCAATAACATTAAATATCGTCTGTGGCTTCCCAAAGACAGACTGGGTTATATCTTCATGTCTAGCTATCCTGCATCTTTGACACAGGAAGAGCCTCGACACCCACCATTGCTATGGGAAAATGTTACAAAAAGAGAAAGAAATGGGAAAATGTTACAAAAAAAAGAGAAGGAAAGGGAAATGTTACAAAAGGAGAAAGAAACGCTTGTGCACTTTTGCTTGGAATGGCCCAGACATTTGGAGAAAGTCAACTGGAGGAGGAGAGAGCATGATGGGAATGTTTTCACTTGTAAAACGTTTAAACTTATCCTAAGCTCAGTTCCCTTCCAAGTGTCATCTTGAACATTCTAATTAAGGTCCCCTCTAAACAAATGCACCAGCTCCATGTGCTCCTCTGAGAGCACACTTTTTTCTTCCCACTGTGTCATCCTGCTGCTTCTCTGCTCAAAATGCTTTAGAGGAAGAGGCGCCTTTGGCAGGGACCGAGGAGACGCGGGCACGTCTGACATTTTTACCCTGGTAACATTCTGTGAGGGCTACAGTCACATCTAATTGACCACAGGCCATGGGAGAAGCAGCTATGTGGTGTGCTTAATTGCTAAGCTTTCGTTTTTCTTTTTCTCTCTCTCCCCCTCCCCCTGCCCCCTTTCCTGGCTGTGTAAATCCCATCTCCTGAGACCACAGAAAATTCAGACATTTGGGTTACAATTTCTGCTTTCTGCATGTGTATGTAGGGTGGTAGGGTTGGGGGGGGTGGGGGAGGTGGAAAGAGAGATTGATGTTTCCTGAAATGGAAGCATCTGAATTTGGGTTTCTGTTGTGGGTCTTAAAATTCTTTTTTAATTGACTGTAATTAACATAGTACACGTTTAGCCTAGATCAGAAGAGTGAATTGTTATGTAATGCTTGGTGCTTGTAAAAAAAAAAATAATAATAATAATTAACAACAGACATGGGGTTAAGTGACTAATGAGTTAAGAGTTAAGTCCAATATTTTTCAGAAATGCTTAAATTGGGGTATCACAGAGGGCCATCTTTGTGCTAATTAGGCCCAAAATTTTCACTGGCTTCCTCATGCTGGCACTGGAACACATCTCACAGGCACAAATACACACACACACACACACACACACGTTAGGACCCTTAAAAGGCCTCTCCAGTATCCCGTTATGTGAGCCAAGTCACATAAAACTTTGATTAAATTCAAATGGTTAGATAAATTGTCTCTCCTCTCAAGAACATACACATTCCATTTAATCTCTCTTGGCACTTTAAGTATCAAATCAAGGTTTTGCTGTCACTGTGGACAACTACATGCTCATAGCTTCCAGAATGGGAACGAAATAAAAAGAGTCTGCCAGAAAAATCCAGTACAGTAGGACATAGATCCTCATAGCCTCTGACTGTGAGGCTGGGAGCCTGGGGGGAAGGGAACTTCATCCTGGTGGGCCTCAGTTGCCGCATCTGTGAAATGGGGTCCATGTGGTTACTGCTTCCTGGCCACTCTGGGGGACAGTGAGCTGGGATTGGTCCGTCTCAGGCTGGAGGTGCTATGTTGGCCCCAAGCGACAGGGACAGTCACGGGGTTGAGGGATAAGGACACACTTTGTGCCTACTCACGGTTTCCTCTCCTCTCTCCTTTGCGGATTTTTCAGGGTAATCAAGAAGCCGCAGCTGCCCCCGACACGATGGCTCAGCCTTACGCTTCGGCTCAGTTCGCTCCCCCGCAGAACGGCATTCCCGCGGAATACACAGCCCCTCACCCCCACCCTGCGCCGGAGTACACAGGCCAGACCACCGTGCCCGAGCACACGTTAAACCTGTACCCTCCGGCGCAGCCCCACTCGGAGCAGAGCCCGGCAGACACCAGCGCGCAGACCGTCTCCGGCACCGCCACAGTAAGTGGGCGCTTTCTCCTGGGGCCAGGGGGACGTCCGGGCTGGGGGGTGGGGGCAGCATTCTCCAAGGGGCACGGTGTCCCCAGCCCTGGGGGTGACACTGAGGGCAACGCACCTGCCTCTGCCAGTGACTCTGGCCTCTGAGGTTAAATCAGCCCCTAAGACCGTCCTCCCCATACCAGCTTCCCAAAGTTGACCTCATCTCTCTGTGCTCTTCCCTGTTATATCTTTAAATCGACACACTTTTTGTGAAGTACATTTGTTTGTAAGGGAAACATTCATCTATTTTCTGGATAGTTTTCTCTTTTTTCCAAATGCCATCCCAAGGGGATCTTTGAGGGTTTTCTTTCACATCCCTACGGAGTTATTTATATACCCTAAAATTCACCTGTTTTAGGTGTGCATTCACTGATTTTCAGTATATCAGCAGAGTTGTGCAGCCATCCCTAAATCTAATTTTGGAACTTTCCCATCACCCTCATACACATCCTGGGCCCATGTGTAGCTATTCCCCGTCACCACCCCAGTTCTCTGAGCCCAGCCTGCTCACCATAGCCTAATGCATTTGAGATTCACCCATATTACTATGTCTGTCCCTAGTTCCTTCCTCTTTGTTGATGGACCAGAGGAGGGAGAAGTGTCAACTTCAAAGGGGCAGCATTGCATTTTGGTGGATAAGGGTAGAGTTCTTCTCTGTCTTAATGGTGGAGGTGATATAAGCTTATACAACAAAAAGTAAATTTTATTGCATGAGAATGGATTAAAAACAAGCAAACAACATAAATATTTTATCATCACTATAGGTAAGCACTAGTGTTTGTTTGTTATTGGCCATTAATCAAAGAGATCCCTGAACAAAAATAATTATGTTAAAATTAAGCAGTGTTTGTGTGTGTGTTGTCTAAAACACTCATGCCTGGCTGTGCATGCTGGTTCAAGCCTGTAATTCTAGCACTCTGGGGGGTCAAGGCAGAAGGATGGCTTGGACTCAGGAGTTCAAGACAAGCCTGAGCAAGAGTGAGACCACGTCTCTACTAAAAATAGAAAAACTAGCTGTGCCTGGTGGTACATGCCTGTAGTCCCAGCTACTGGGGAGGCTGGGACAAGAAGATAGCTTGAATTCCGGGAGTTTGAGGTTGTAGTGAGCTACAATGATGCCTCAGCACTCTACCTAAACTGACGTAGTAAGCTTAGGTCTCAAGAAGGGGAAAAAAAAAAAAAAAAAAAAAAAAAAAATATATATATATATATATATATACACACACACACACACACACACACATACATACATATATATATATATATCAAAGGTATCACAACATCTATATGGACCGCACATTTGGGAAACCTTGTTCTCCAGACATCTTTAGAAGCTCGTGCACAGCAATCCTCTAGTCTAGAACATTTTTTAGCTGCAAGGCTATTCTGTCTCTGCCCTCAGGCATCTTGAAAACCAGTATTTGAGAAGTGTGTGAGTTTGAACCATGATATAATTCCCATAGGAAAAGTAACCACTGACTGACTCTGCTACTTGGCCCCTTGTTTGTTTTAAAGCTAGCTTTGAAGATTTTAAAAACTAGTGTCCATTCTGACATTTTTAATTGCAATCTCCTTTTCAACTTCATCTTGGTAAAATACACACAACATGAAGTTTGCCATTTCAACCACTTTAACATACACCATTCTGTAACATTTGGCACGTTCACAACGTCGTGCAGCCACTGCCATTCTTTAGTTTCAGAACATTCTCACCACCCCAGAGGGAAACCCTAAACCCATTAAACAGACACTCCCTTCCTGCTCCCTTGACAACCTGGCAACTGCTTTATACGTGGCCTTTGGTGTCCAGCTTCTTTCTCTTGGAATAGTATTGTCAGGGCCCGTTGCTGTTGAATACACCACCTGGTAGACCTTTTGTTGAGATCGTGTTCATCTGCTGATGGGTATTTGTGTTGTCTCTACCTTTGGACTCTTCTGAGAGGTGCTGCTGTGGCCTTTTTGTGTCTGGATGGTGTACCTTAGAGACGGTTCTATTGACCGGGTCTACCGGGTTACTGGGTATTTATTGTTTTTGACCTTAGGGATAGTGCTATTGAATGGCTTTGCTGGGTTAGCAGGTGTTTATTTTTGTGTTGACTACCTGGTGCTGGTGATGGTATTGTTCATAGTTTGCTGATTATATTGTGATATCCAGTGGTAATTATGTCTGGGTAAGCTATTTTCAAAATAAAGTTCAATTAGACATTATTTATCATGACTATGAAAGCTTCGTTCATTTGCAAATATTTATTAAACATGTATAGGGCCAGGACTTATATTGGGTGACAACAGATAAATCAAGAGACATGATCATTCCTTCTTGTACATTGGTAGGAGAGACAGAGAAAGAGACACGAGAGAGAGAGAGAGAGAATATGGCAAACAGCTCCACAACTATCAAGTGTGATAGATGTTCTTTTTTTTTTAAAAAAGACAGTCTCACTTTGTCGCCCTCAGTAGAGTGCTACGCTTGGCTTTTTTTTTAATTGCAGTTTGGCCGGGGGCTAGGTTTGAACCCGCCACCCTCAGTAGATGGGGCCAGCGCCCTACCCACTGAGCCACAGGTGCCGCCCGTGATAGATGTTATTAAGGAAAACACAGCTGTCTTGGGAAGGTAAAAAAAAAGAACAAGTGCTACCTGCAAACAGGTAGTCTGGGGACATTTCTTCAAGGAGATGAAATTTAAGGTGAGAAGACAGAAGACATTTAAGATATCTCAGCTTGTTCCAAGCCCCAAGAAAAGGCCAGTAGGTTTGGGGCGTGGTGAAGGGGGATCAGGTCTTCTGGTTAAAAGATGAACTAGAAGCAATTAGCAGGGATTTTATATTGTGCAGGTGAGGAGGGTGCAGTAAAGAGCTGGAATTCCAAGTTAACAGAAGCAGGAAGCCATTAAAAAGAGTTTAAGCCAGAAGTGTTATGAAATGAGATGTAAAAAGAAAGAGTTAATGACGCCTCCCTCAGAGGAATTCTTAATCCAGTTGGGGAGCTGAGACACTCAACAGCCTCATCCCGCAAAAAGAACACTTTGGAGATGAGCAGAATTAAATTTAAATGGTGTGTTGGGTGTCCACCATGCCCCAGGCTCTGCAGTGAGATTAAACCGCGTGCCAGCAAGCTCTCTTCCCTTGGAGAGCTTTAGGTCCACTAGAGAATATGGGTATGTGTTCTGTTAATTACAATAATGTGCCAAATTCTGGAGCAAAGGTTTTCACAGCTTTTATGTATTGTGATGGTTGTAGGAGAAGACACTGGTGGAGGGTCTGCCTCAGAATCATCGCCAGCATCTTCTGTTTATATGGAATTAAAAACTCAGCAGGAAATGTGTTGGCTCGTAAAGCAAGGAGTCCAGGAGGGGGGCTCACTTTAGAGGCAGCTTGCTCCTTGGTACACATGCAGCTGGTTGCCAAAGGCCCCATCTCTGCTTCTCTGGGCCTGCCTCCGTTCTCCAGCGGCAGGTTCAGGCTCTTGTCATCCTAAGCAGCAGCTGTGCGATGGGCCTGTAGAAGCCTTGAACATCACCCTCTCCCTGTGGTATGGGGTGGTGTGTTTGTTCATTGGCGGAGGCCAAGGGTGTGTGCCTCCGCCCTGGGAGGAGCTTCCTACCCAAACACTTGGAAGGGGGATCATTTCACCAGCAGTCTGGATGAAAGCTGCCTGCAGCAACTCACTAAACAGTAGATGAAAGTAGGCAGAGCTAACACAGTCAGGTGGGGCATTCCTGTGGAGAGGCTTGCCCTGATTGCCAAGTGCAGGAGTGAAGGCGGAGTCAAGCCCAGAGCCCTGGAGGCTGCTCAGGGGTGAGGTTTGGAGGAAGAGGAGCCATGGGCTAAGGCGTCAGTATGATATTCAGACTGGAGGTCCCACCAGGGATGTGTGAGGCCATGGGGGCCTGGAGGGTGTACCCTGCGAAGACATTATGGAAGTTGATAGTTTGGGCATTGCTGAGAGCCTGAGAACAGTTTTGCTAGGGGAGTGGGGGGAAATGCCCAGGAGCCAGGAGTCGAGGGATAAGTGGGTGCCCTGCAGTGATGCAGTGACGTAGGCCCGCTGCCTGTCCTAACAGCAGCCAAGGAGCAAGGAGGTTGGAGAAAACAGTTTGTAGGGCAGTTGATTTAGGGTTGCCCATTTATACCAATGGCAGTGTCCCTACAGGGATACAGTGGGGACAGGAAACAAGACGTAGGGAATAATGATTCAGGAAAGAAAGAGACAACGTGTGTTAAAGGAGATAAAAAGAAATAAGGCTAAGGGTATTCAGATAGACAATCCAGGAAAAGAAACATTTTTATAGCCACACTGACATACACTAACCTGCATATTTGAAATGTACAGTTTGATAAGTTTTTACAAACATATATGTGGAACCATTGCCATGGTCGAGGGAGGGGACATCTCTGTGTCCCAAAGTCTTCCCTTGCCATTTGTCATCTTCCGTTCCCCTTCCTCTGCCTCATTCCCTGCGCTTTTCACCAGAGTTGAGTTTGTAGATGCTAGAAGTTTAGGTCAGTGACATCAAACTTTCTGCTCTTTTTGTTGGCTTCCTTTCACTCAGCGTCATCTTTTTTTCTTATTTTTAGAATATTACAGGGGTACACCTATTTTTGTTATATAATTTGCTTTTGTACATTTCACATCAAAGTTGTGTAAGTGTGGCCTTCACCTAGACTATGTGTGTTGCCCCAGATAAGTGTGATCTCTTAGGTGATCACCTAACCCCCTTCCCCAAACACGGTATTTGTTCTTCCTTTCTCGTGATAACTTCTTGTAGAAGAGTGGTCTCCACGTCTGTATGGGGTGTTACAAGAGATACTAGATTACCCTTTTACAGCTGAGTAGTATTTCATGAAATATAGCAGCACAGTTCATAATTGCAAAGATGTGGGAACAAACCATTCATCAGTACATGAGTGGTCTGATAAAATATGGTACCTGTACACTGGGAAGTACTTCTCAGCTGCAAAGAAAAGTCGTTTTTAGATTCATCTGTAATGCTGCGTCTGTCCTGTCTTTTCTGAGCACGACACCACTATGTGGACAGAACTGTCTATTTCTCCATTTATCTGTACCCAGGTATTCAAGTCGTTTTCTGTTTTGGGTCATTCAAAATAAAGCTGCTAAGAACATTTGGAAGCACTTCAATTTTGAAACAGAGAAGGAAGAATAAGCGTGTGAGGATTTGATGAACTTCTGAAGTTCTGGGAGATAATGTGGGGTGGTCATTTGATTTTGTCATTGTCTAAGGACAGCAGAAGAAGGGGACTTTGGAAACAAAGGAAGGACTCCTTGGGCAGACCAGTCAGGGATCTTTCTCAGACTATTCCCAGTCTATTGGAGTGGCAGCGGGTGCCTTAGTTTGGAGAGTGCATGTGTGGGGGTGCTGGTTACACTTACTTTGTTTGAATAGTGCACACTCTTTACGGGCACTTTAAGAAAAGACAGCCAGGTGGGCTTGGTGACTGATCCTGAAGGAAGTTTTTGTACTTAAACTCTTAACTGCTCTTGGGGAAGGAAAAGAATCTGGTCTTCTGCTGCAGGTGATCCCATGCGTATATATTTCTTCTCTTTCTTTGATCAATAATAATAATAATTAATAAACTGCAGCTTCTATTGATGACCCAGCAATAGATCTTGTCCTGATCTGAACCAGCAGCACATGTTTCACGATGAGCTTACCTCTAGTTGTCCCTGGGTATTACCAGGGACATTCAGGTAATTACCAGGCACGCCTTCTCGTCACTGCAACATGGAAGGAATCTAACCTCAGAGGGGGCCAGAATTGTGGTTCTCCCAACATTGAATACACAGCCCTGTTTTAATAGAGAAAGTTACCATTGGGAGAACACCTGAGTCATTCCCCACAAGATAGGGGGCTACCTGGAATGACTTTGCTATCCTTGCTATCCCTGGGGCTTAATGTCATTCTGAGGGCACTGGAGAGGCCATTACTTCTTTGGGAAAGTAAGTACTTTTTGGTAAGAGAAAACATCTATCCATCTGTTGGGCTCCAAGAACATCTAATATATGCACATGATTTAACACAAAGTGAAGAATCTGTAAAAGAGAAGCAGAATGCACCCAGAGCTAAGTAAAATCCAGACAGAAAAGACGCATCAGGTCATCCTTTCCGTTCCCCACGGGCTGAGATGAGTCCCTGCAGGACATTTTTTCTGCTGAATTTCTATTTAATGTAGGCCTCCAAACACATCATGGATCACTGTGCTGACAGAGCCAATACTGTATTATATTAGATACCGCTCCTGACAAGGTATTTTACTCTTGACATATTATAATTAGAGATTTGCAAGTGGTGAATTCTCCGTGTATCTCCAGTAGCAACTTAACTTCTATTTTTAAACTCCTCTGCAGTCTTTTTAAAAGGCTCCTACCACATTCCCACTAGCTCGGAGCCCTGATGAGATGAAGAAGGTGGGTGCCGACCTGGGTCCCTGAGCTCTGGGCTCTCTCTAATAGGAGAAGGGCTATTTCAGGAGCCACGTTTTTTCTTTGACCTCAGAGTCTTCCCACTGGAATGTTAGCTGTGTCTTCAGATCTCATCAGTAATTTTAGGAAGATAAGAAATCCCGTGATGATGACATCCTGTTTTTAACCCTTTGCATGCTAGCTCTTGTGTTCAAGTCAATTAAATAGCCAAAGTGTGGGGCAAACTTTTCCAGTACATTCTTTTTTATTAATGAGCTGTAATATTTATTATTGTTGTTAAAGTAATTTAGGTGTGTGGTTTTAAAAGGCCAGCATTGTAAAAGGACATACAATAAAAGCTAAAATTTCCTAACATTCACAACCTCAGTTCTTCATGTGTAACAGAAATAACAGTTACTAATCCCTCATATTTCCTTCGAGAAGTGTTTTATGCAAATGCCAGCATATGTCTGCTTCTCTCTGTCATCTGCCTCTAATTCAATCTTTGTATCTTCTAATTTCTCACTAGTTTCACTCTCAAAATAACAGGACTGGATCCCCCTGTGCACCTGCTTTTGTGCCCTCTGAGACATCCCTCTGCATTGTATCTTGGGCACTAACTCATTCCTTTTCGTGTTTGTGTGCAATTCCACTAGTGGAATTTAGGTTGCTTCTTGGTTTTATTTTGCAGTGGTGATATTCCCCATGAGGCTATCTTAAGGAGCTAGGAGCAAACGTTGCTGCCCGTCTCTGAGTGTCTCTGTGTAGGAATGGTTAAAATGCCGGTATTGATTAATTACCTACAAAGAATTTGTGCCAATTTTCACCCTTGTGGACAGTCTCTGAGAATCCCTGCTGTCCACACCCTTGCCCAACGAAATGTGCTGGCCAAACTCTTGGCTTACGGCCATTGAGACTGTGTGAAGGCTATCCATTTTTTTTTTTTTTTTTTACAAATGAAAGCACAGTAGGAAATCTGTAAGTTGACCACCCAAAGGGTCTATAACACAATGATCAACATACGGAGTTGGTCAACGTAAGGAATTAGGCCTACCGTGTGTACGTGTGGTGATGTCTGGTCTATGAAAATTAGGTCAACTGAAGGAGGTAGTCAGTGTAGGGAGGTGGTCAGCTATGGAGGTTCTGCTGTATTTTATTTTATTTATTTATTTTTATTGTTGGGGATTCATTGAGGGTACAAAAAACTAGGAGGTTCTACTGTGTTTTAAAAGTTTTCTGGTGTGAGAGGGAAGAAACCTCAAAGTATGTGGTCACTGATTGAGGCTTGCATTGGTCCACAGACCATGCTAAGGATTGTTTTGTTCTCATACCATACAATGGTATTAGTACCCCCAACATCACCCTCATTTTACATTGGGGGAAATAAAAAGACAAAGAGGCTAAACATATCACGAGTCTGGGGGCGATTAGTAGAGATCCTCACTTAACATCTCCAAGAACAGCGGGAGACATCCTAGACATCTCCTAGAAAAGTCGCAACCCACAGGAACTGTATAAAGGGCTGCGGCATTAGGAAGGTTGAGAACCACTGCCCTAGAAGATTTCTTGACCAAGGGCTAACTTGACCAGTGTCTGAGGTCAGGGCAGAGTTCTACAATTCCCTCCGTGGCTGGGTTCATCACCCCTGTCCTCTAATACAAATAAGCAGGCCAGTTAAGCACCTCACCTACAGACTTGTCAGGATTTGACCCTCTGTTCCATTATTTACCAGCTGAAGAATCTCAGACTGGTGGTGGGACCTCTCTGCTCTTATTACGTCTACCATTTCTGTTATCCACTGTGGCCCTTCCCCAAACCTCTTTCCACTTCCCTTCTAAACAACTACCAGATGGGTCACAGGACACAAGAAGGCCTTTTCTCTGTGGAGGGTTTCAGCCTCACATACTTACATTGAAAGTTAGACAAAATCACAGGATGATGCTGCGTCTAAAAATATGGGAAGGAGGTACATCAAAATGGGAAGCAAGAAATTAGACTTCCGAAAATAATAATTTTTGTTCTGTAAATGTCAGACTATATTTTAAGTACTTTACATGCACAGTCTCAACTGATTTTAACTCTCCTCCACCCTAAAAAAACAAAAAACAAAAAGCATGCATGAAGTGTTATCATTCCATGTGATTGGTGCAGAATCTGTGCCAAGTACTTAGTGAAGGTCATCGTGGCTGATAGATAGGGACTGGAGCTCAAAACCAGGCATGTCAGACTCAAAACCAAAATTATGAAAGATTAGAAGTCCAGCAGGCACCCCCAGGCATGCCCAGCCACACTGACCTCCTCCCGGAATAGATTGCTATTGCAAAAAGGAATGCTTTGTGTGGGAATTACTCAGTTCAGCCCCGGGGAAGGCCCCAGCAGACCCGAGCATGTGTAATATTACAGACTTAGAGTGTGCCTTGTTTGAGACCTGTGCCTTGAGCAAACTCCAATAACATGTTTCGGTGGCTTCAAAATTGTCTTTTCAGATGACAACGTGGCTGAGCTGTTTTGTCAATACAAGTTCTACTTTCCTAAGATTCACATTTAATTTGAAGACTGGGGTCCTGTCTCTTGTTTCCTGATGAGCCCATGTATTATATATTCTGTTTCCACCTCCTGTATGTTATTTGGAACAAATGGCCCTTGGCTTTCAGGATAAATTAAGGCCTTTATTAATACCCCCCAAACCAGGGTCATGTTACTGTTCTTAAGACCGTGTCCACCAAAGAGTGTCCAGTCCTGAGGAACTAAAAGACATGATTGGTTCCAACTTAGGATAAGTCTGCAGGAAGCAGCAGGGCTCCAAGCACCAAAGATCCATGTGCGTAATGTTCTTTTATAGGTCTGAGACTTGAGCCTTCAATTCTGGCAGCGCTGAAGGTTCTCATAATAGATCAAAACTGGCACTAGATAAATACCCTCATGTGTTATCAAGACAAGCAGAGTAGAACCCAGGTATAGAGCTGGGAGTTCCAGTTCTAACCCACAGCGGGACCACAGGCATGTTGCATAACCTCTCTGAACCCCAGGTTCTTCTTTAGTGTATGTGAGATTTAACAATAGCTGTGAAGTTCTAATAAAATAGTTTCAGTGAAAGATTTCTCACTGTCATAGGTACATAGTAAACGGTCTACCAGATAGACCATTATAGTCAGGATAAAATTACATTATCCATAATGAGAAATCAAGTGTAGGCTTCTTGGTCTTGAATTCTTCATATTACTTTGTCTTTTACCAGAGAATAAATCCTTCCTAGGAACTGCAAAATTTTCTGTGTTAAGAGTCAAGCTCGGGCTCAAATTTCTGGATTTATTTTAAAGGTAATTTTCATATTTAATTATTTATAGGCAAACAGTTTTCAATCATTTGTTTTTTGAGTACAATTGATCGGTACAAGCTGTTTGTTGACCTATGTCTAGGTCATGGGCAAGCAAGGCATGAAGGATGAGAGAAATAAATTACCGAAACTATTTGTAAGGCCTGAGGACGTCTTGCTTTGGGTAAATGAGGAAAGATTAGGCATATTCTAAGGGTTTGATTTAATGTGTCCTTGGGGGAACTTCATTGACAAACTTCCATCACAAGATATCTGAAAAGTTTCACATGACCTTCCCTTCAACTAGGTGCTTTGTGCTTATTCGTACCTGTATTTATTATTGTCAATTTACCCTCTTGGGATGACTAAGCAGCCTCTATCTTTGATTAAGTTGTTAGTCTTTGAGCAAGCATTAATACACAGTGTAATTGTAAATGATTGGAATGATGGTTAGATAGTTTGAAGATGAAGTCAACTGTCTATGAGCTATAGACAAAGGATTTAATTCGGTATTTGAAGAACCTAATTACCTTTGCATGGGTCGTAGCCTCATTTGTCAGGGTTTATTTTATTTTATTTTTATTTATTTGCTTTTTTTTTTTTTTTTTTAATTTGAGACAGAGTCTCACTTTGCTGCCCTAGGTAGAATGCCCTGGTGTCATCATAGGTCCTAGCCTCAAACTCTTGGGCTCAATTCATCCTCCTGCCTCAGTCTCTTAAGTAGATGGGACTATAGGCATCTGCCACAATGCCCAGTTAATTTTTCTATTTTTAGTAGAATAGATGGGGTCTTCATTTTTGTCAGGCTGGTCTTGAACTCCTGAGCTCAAGGGATCCACTTGCCTTGGCAACCCAGAGTGTTAGAATTATAGGTGTGACCCTCCAACATGGCCTGTTGTTTGTTTTTAAATAAACTTAGAAGCAGATGTAATTCATTTTGTGGGCAATATTAGGGCCACTCATTAGCCATCATTCCATACCCTTAATTGGTGGGCATACACTCTTTAGATTTATAGCCAGTATCTAGAAATTATGTGCCCTTTTTGAATTCAAAGCTAGAGGAAGAAGTTGGCTAATCTCTATTAACAGAGGATTCATAAATGGTTCAGTGTTAGAACTAGAAGGAGCCAAAGAATTCACCTAGTCTGATCATTGCCAGTTCATTGCACATATGTAAAAAGGTCACAGAGGTCAGAGGTTGGAAACGCAAATATTCTCAGATCCAGCAAATAACATGCACATTCAAAAGTGATCAGCTCATTTTAGAGATACAGGTAAAATAAATAATTTACTCCATTAGTATAGGGATTACAAAATTACAAACAAAGCCATGTAACCCTTTGATGGGGACCCAGTAGTAGGTTTGAGAACATAATGGTTCACCCAAAGGAAGTGGTCCCTATCAGCCTATCCAATCATTGCAATTTTGGCTTTCTGAACCACTATTATAACATCTTTTGAGGTTTTTTTTTTTTTCTTCTCAAGTATAAGCAGCAATTTAGAATTTTAAATGTCCTCTTGTTTTAGTCACTGTTACTATCTGCCTGTCTGCTTAGCCACTGAAGGTACTGAGGTTATGACGCCCAACTTAATCATGGAAACTTAATAATCAAGAGGTAAAATTAGGAACTTTAACGCTCTGAAGGTCTCTATATCTCAGGTTTATAAAAGAGACAGCTTGGATGCTTCGGTGTGACAGTGCAGAGATTTGTGGAATATTAGAGCTGGGAATGACCATCTTGTCTACCTTCTTCATTCAGGAGTGGTGCTGAGGTGCAGAGCAAGAAAGTGACCTGCCCAAGTCACACGTGTCACAGTAGAACCCAGAATAGGTCTGTCCTTCAGGAGAATCTCTCTGCACCATGTCCTTGTCTGGGTAGGGAACTTCATCTGACAATCCTTTTTTAATCGCCTGGATTCTATAGTGGTTTTCAAAAGCCACATGACTTCAAAAGTTATCTCTGCATTGAAATAAAGGTCTGATGTCTTGCTTTTAGAAGCATGTTGAGCTGTACAATATGACACTCCAATGCACTTCACTAGCCTCATTTGTTTTCTAGCCAGAGATTTCAGCCACCAGTGGACCTTATTCTCACAAAGACTTCTAGACTTCAACAGAAAGTCTTCATTTTGTTTAACTTACACCTACGGCTTCTGAGACTGCAAATTCAGTGGTGTTAGGTGTTCCTGCCAGCCCAGGTCCTGGGTCAGGATGCTTTAACTAGGGGGTCTGGGTTTCTACCTTTGCATCTGGAAGGAATTTGCAGCCTGCCACGTTGGCACATTGTAGAGCTTTTTGACCCAGAGCCAGGTCCAGTCACTGCACAAGCCCTGCAGGTGCACAGAGGCTGGGTTCTGCCTCCTGTGGAAGGAAACCAGACTCTCAGGAGGCAGGCGAGCCAAGCAGCATGGTGTTTCCCACAGAGACTTTCATGGGCTTTCTGACTTCTGGGCTTCAGAGAGAAGGTCATTACAACTGAGAAGCTGTCTCTCTGGCATCAGGAACAGAACGTACCTGGGCTTGAGGACCTGACTTTTATGTGATCTCGGTGTCCTTGGGATGGAAGTTATATGGGCAAGTTCTTTCTGCAGTAAATTAAGGTTTTCAGACTGTACATCTCCGAAAAACTCAGGTCAGGAGGACCAGTGTCCTTTGAAGGCTTAAGGGCTGAAAGCTTGTTTTGGAAGTAAAAAGGCAGTTTTCCTGTAAAGAGTAGGGGGGAAGATAAATGTATGTATCCAATTCAAACAGTATGGGCTACTTTGGTCTTTTAAAAGGAAGCAATGTTAAGTGTGCATTCTGCCTGGAAGATAGGAAAAATCAAATACAAATTTCTGGGACTGAAGAAGGGAAGAAAGAGGAAGCAGCTGTCATTAATGTGTGGACTAAGTAAATCCTGCACCCAGTGAGCCCACTGCAGGGGCACAACAAGCTTCGTGAAGGTGCCCTGATGGAACCTTCATAGCATCCAGAGGAGGGAGGTGCCATAAGTAACTCCTAATTACCCAGGTCAGAAGACCAGAGGATAGAGAAAGCAAGTGTAAGGTCCAAGGTCATGATGACATTGATGAGGGCAGATCCATCCTCTTACCCACTCCATGCTACAGTCCTCTGTGCACCAGGCGTGATGGTGTGCACTGTCTTCACGTGGAATAGAAGGGGTGATGCTGAAATTACGGAGGAGGAAACTGAGGCACAGGGGTTAAATGAATGCAAAGATAGATCTGGTGGATGCCAAACCCACTCTTGTGATTTCCCGGCCTGTAGTTTACTTAAATAAGTAAAGTAATAATAATTACTGCTAATAATTTCAATCATGATAATATCCTAATGGACAAATACCTTAACAGTCCTGTAATTCTATGTAGCTCTGAACTGCCTCAATTTATAAAACCAAGTGCGCACACGCACACACGCACCTTCTTACAGTGGCATCCAATGGTCCCATGGAGTGAAGGGGCTTTCAGACTGTTTCACAAGCTGATAAGAGGAAGCCTGGATTTCCCAGAGATACTTGCTACAAGGAAATCGCTAATTATAACCCAAATTGGATTTGACTTCTGCATCTTTGCTTCACATCGTAACACTATAATTTAAATAGATTGTTCCCTGGCCTTTTTTAGGGGGAGAAATTAACTACCTTTTTTTTTTCCCCCAAAGAAAAGCAGTGTTAGTGGCGGTTCTCCAGTGACAGGAGGTGGGGTTGCCCTCTCCTTTTCCCCTCTAATTGGCTTGTAAGTGGGATCTGGGTTAGCAATTATGCCAGGAGTTGCCTGGGCTTCGAGGCAGTGTCTCGGTGACACTCATCTGGTGGTTACACAAAAGGGAAGGAGCGGACAGTGAATGGGGTAGATTGAGGGGGTGAACCCCAGAAAGTCTCCTTGACTCCAGGAGACAGAAGTTGGGGACAAGTGGGAGACAGGGAATTTAAGGTCAGACAATTAAGTTCACGAACTTATTCTAGAAAACAGTGCTACGTACCTTACTTCTGAATATCACTTATGTCCTTGCAGATGTCTGTGGTTTACGATGGGGTATGTCATTATAAACTGACAATGTTTTAAGTTGAAATGCATTTAATACACTTATCAAACAGCAGAGCTTACCATAGCCTCCATTAAATGTGTTCAGAGCACATTCTGAGACTAGAGGTTGGCAAAACCCTCCAACACAGCCTATATTGTAATAAAATTATGTATTATCCTATGATTTATTGAATATTGTACTGAAAGCAAAAGCAACTTGAAATCCAGATTCTGCTGAATACTTCTGGGTTTTGCACTATCGTAAAGTAGAAAAGCCTTAAGTTGAACGATGGTAAGTTGGAACCATTTGTACTGGCCTGATTGCAACCCAAACGGGATTAGCAAATGTTCCATTCTTCTGAGGTCAAAGAGTGAACGCCACAGTGGTTCCTATTAACAGGTCAAGTAATACTGATGTTGGGCAATGTCTTCATGACTTGAGTCCATTAATTCTAAACCTAATGGAGAGGTGGTGTTACCCTCATTTTACAGATCAGGAAAACAGAGGCTCAGAAAGGTGATATAAACTGTCCTAAATGGTGACCCCAGGGAGTGATGGATGTGGAATTCATACCACTCTTTCTAATTCACGGTAGCAACCCTTTAAACAGGTAGGCACTGGCAGCGGGGCCAGGACTCAACTAAACTAGGTGATGGATGTCCATCTCTGAGGCCCACACATAGGACCCTTCTCCTGTAGCTGGAGTAACTGACCTCTGAAGGCTCAGTGAGAGCCACTGATGGTCATTTTGGGGCAAAGTCATTAAAGCAGTTTCCGTTGTTCTCATCAAATATTCATATAAGTACCGTGCACTAACCGATTGCACCACTGGAGCTCTTCTCATCAAATATTCAGAGCATTGATTTTCACCAGGCTAAGCAGAGGGAGATCTAAGGGAGGGATGGGGAAATGATGTGTTTCCTTTCCAATATGAGGACTCAGGGTAGGAGAATGCCCACCCATAGCAGGGGGAAATCCAGTGAACAAGATGCGGGTGCTTAATTGTAGCATAGAGTCTACTCTGAGCTGCAGATGCCTCTCCAGCCACCCTGATACGTGTGTGTGGCTTCAGAAAGCCCTGAAATTGCCCTTCTCTGGCTCAGAGAGTGAGCTCTGGAGGCCCCCTGAGGATTCGATGTCCTGATGCTGGGACTGAGCCCTTGGTAATGACGCTGTAAACACGAGGTAATTACAGATCTGTTACTTCCCAAGTCAGGCTAAGTGGACCTCTGATTATTATTCCAAGTATAATAGGAGGATAACTAACATTGAAGGGAAATTGTACTTCTCTCTTTTATTAACCTCTTTTATATTCCCTTGTGCATGGCTATGATGCTATGAAATCTCCTTAAATGTGATATTACTCAATAGAATACAATAATAATGCACACACCGTAATGTATTGTATTACTCTGCAAACAGCCCTTGTGAAATTGAATTTCCCATCATTTCCCTGGGCCATCCAGGGATGCTGGGCTCACACGCCCTTTCTGTTGTTGGGCGCTTAGAATCTGACTTCACAGACACTTAGGTTTTCATAGAGATGAGCAATTGAGCTGCATCGTGTTTACATCATGGTGAGAATGTTGTTCAACCAAGTTCCCAGACATCTCACTGAGTGTTCCAGCTAAGAGATGCAAGCATTTTTTGATATGTCAATACAGTTTGAATATGAACTGGGCTAGATGGCATCAGGAAGGAATCTAGCAAGGGAGGGAGCAAAGGCCTTCCACACTGAAACTAAATTCTGATTATCTCCTGTAATTGCCTTTTTTGGAGATTCTGTCAAATCTGTATGTGTGTGACCTCTTTCCTAACACTGTCCCAGACCAGAGCTCCCTCTACGTTTTATGTGTGCCTTGAATATTCACCTTTGTTTGGCATCCAGAAAATATTTATTGAACTCCTACTATGTGTCACACATACATTCATCTATTAAAGGCACAGCCAACAAATTCATAATAGTTTACAATTTAATTTTTAGTATAAAACTGTAAGTCCCTATGGATACCGCTATGCCTTATTCATCTGTTTTATTCTTAAACACTCAGCCTAGGACAAGAGAGATACTCAAAAATTGAATATGATTTATTTATTCATGAATATTTCTTGGGTCCCTAGTATTTGAGAGGCACAGGGCAAGGTCTTGGAGGTGTAATGGTGAATAAGACAGATAGTATATTCTCCTTTAAGTAACTTATAATCAGCTATAAAACAGGATATAAACACAAATCATGCTAAACACAGTCATCCTCCATATCCACCATGTTCCGCATCTCATGGAAATATGAAAATACTATATTTTCAGTCTGGTTGGTGGAATCCACAGATGAAGAACTGTGGATATGAAGGGTTGATTATAATTGTGAAAAGTTTTTACAAAGAAGAGGTAATAGGGTTTTATGCAAGCAAGTAATGAGGCCCATAAATCAGGGTGAAGAGTCAAGGAGATTTCTTTGACAAAGTGACTTGTAAATTAACGATAAATGAAAGATATCCAGGAAAGGGGGGAATGTTCTAGGTAGGGGCAACAGATGCAGTGGTGTGTCAGGGCCGACTTCTTCTGGCTTGTCATTGCCAGTTGTATACAGGGGTGTCATGTTAGTAGCTTGTTACGTCCACAGAGAGAGTATTTACACCAGGGGTATGGGTAATGCTACAAGTCAGGACTTTTTTTATTTTGTTTTCTGGACAGCCGGTTGTTAACCAGTTACTATTACCCCAGTGGCAGAAGGAAATTTGGTATATCCAGGTAAAGAATGGCTGGGCTGAGGGATGGGGAGAAGATGGCCCAAGGATAATAGGCAATGGAAAACACTCATGGGGGCCCTCGTAGGACCTACGGGGGGATTTCATGTCATCCGTTGCACAGTCAGTGGCCTTGGAAGATTTTAAACAAGAGAGTTCCATATAATTAGATTTGATTTTAGGAATGATCTCACTGCTATGTGTAATAGGGATTGGAAGAAAGGAATCATGAGGTTGGATGGTGGCAGAAAGAACAGTAAGGTGTTAACAATGGTCCAGACAAGAGATGTCCACACAAAGTAGTCTGGTCTGGGAAATGGATATGAGTGATTATTAAATGACTAGAGAATCTGGCAAAGCCTTTTGTAATATGCAAAATAAATACATGCACACATATGTATCTGATTTGGAATCATATAGTCTGAAGTAACTTAATTCTCAGAATGGCTATTGAGTGCAGATAAGATGGTCCTTTTCTTACAGTGAGGAAACTGAGGCTTGGAGAGTCAGCACAACTTGGTGACTTTCTCAAGGTCACATCACTGGTAAGTCTGACTCCGTAAGGTCTCTTCAACCTGAACTAATACCCACAACTTTATACTTTTTCTCCTGACACTTTTTTTCTAAGGAGTTAGAAGAATGGAAAAGCCATTAAGTGTGGGACAGGGAGACTACAGAAAGATGCATCCTTGTCTAGGAAAGTAGGAATCAGGAAATACGAAATGCTAGCTTCTGACACAGTTTCACCCCAGGCTCTTATCCTTGGGTCCACTGCAGGAATGGTGCCTGGGATTAACACGGGAGCCTGAGACTAACCAGACATGACCCCCCACCCTGCTGCAGTTGAATTCAGACTACAGCCTTTGGAAATTGTACATTGGAAAACAGTTCTGGATAAATTAATTTCTGTCATACATAATGCATGAGGGGAAATCTGTGGTATTTTTAAACAATGGAAATGAGAGAATCTGCTTTTTGGGCATTGATCCCAATTACATTTAGTTCAGAAAACATTTATCAACACCTACTGTGTGCCAGGTTCTTACTGGAAAACAGAGATGAGTCAGACATTGTCCGTGCCCAGGAAGAGTGAGAAATGAAGGGAGGCACCCGCTGAGCCATCAGCTGTGCGTTAGACCTTGAGACTGAGAGAGGGAGGGAGGCCTGAGTGCCCTGGAGGGATGCACATCCTACAGGAAGAAACCAAGATACTCCAGAGTATGTGGGGGGAGGGGGGAAGGTTCTGAGAAAGGATATCTTCTGCCTGCACTCCAGGGGTGTGTGTGTTTCCATTTGGCCTTTCCCCATCAAAAAGACCCTTGGTTAATGCCTCTGCCTTCCAGCCATAGCAATGCTCCCTGTGGAGCCCCCTTAGCCCAACATAGCCACAGTGCTTGCTATTTCTGTAAACACCACCACTTTTGCTACCTCAATTTACCCCTATCACTACTATTACTTCATATAGTGTTGTTATTATTTAGTGATGGGTCATGCTTTCAAAGTTATTTCTTGAGTATTTGCTATTATTTGTTAAGGCACTGGGGATTCAGGAACAGACAAGAATAGATGTAGTTTCTGCCCTTAGAATGTTTATGTTCTTATAAGAGAGAGCCTGAAGCAGGCAATTGACAGAATTAAATCCTTGTACATTCTAGTATTTGTTTTAGTTATATGTCAGTGCCTAACGAGCTACCACAAACCTAAGGACTTGAAACAACCACCGTTTTTATTTGCTCACAGTTATGTGCTTCAGGAATTTGGGTGAGGTTCACTGTACAGATCAGTTTGGTACATGTCAGCTGGTGGCTGAACTGAGCAGGACGTCCCAGGGCTTCCTTCAGAGGTCTGGATGTTGCTAATCGTCGGTATGCTCCACCACCCCCGCTGCCTCCATTTGACTAGCTTGGGCTTCCTCACAGCGTGGTTGTCTCTGTGAATCAGACTTCTTCTATGGGTATCCTAACAGCATACACCTTACATGGTAGCTGAATTCCAAATGGAAGCATCTCAGGGAATGAAAATAAAAGCTACAAATCATAAAAGTTCAGCCTGGACGTTTACTTGGTGTTGCTTCAGCCTCCATTTGTCAGTTAAAGAAAGCCATAGAGTCATCCTAGATTCAAGCTTTGACCAGGAGAGATGGCAAAGAATGTGGAACCAACTTCAATCCACCATGATGTGTTTTGGAGCAAACACATGTTAGGTTGAGAGAGAAAAGAGGGAGGGAGGGACGTGAGAGGGAACAGCATTCCTGGAAGAGGCAAGAGTGCAAAGCCACAAGTCCATCTCTCCGTATTCCCAGCGCAGCTCCCACACCCTTCCACCCAATTAGGACTCTCTTCTTGGAGGCAGAAGTAGGATCGAGTGTAAAGTGTATGTTTTTTGGACATCTGGGCAGCCTAGGTAAAAACCTATCTTTGTTAATTTCAGCTGTGTGATTCAAAGCACGAGATAATACATCAGCTGACCTCAGCAGATGCTTTGTGTATAGTTTTTTATTTTCTTTATGTATTTACAAATGGGACCACCCAAAGTACCACATTTAAATGGATGACTTTCAGTCATTTGCACAGTGGCAGTACCCCCAGGCATTGGTTACCAAGATGAGGCACAGCACAGAGATGGGGACGCTGAGATTATGTCCAGCCTTAAAGGGCCAGCAGAGGGGCCCACTAGCTGGAGACCAAGCCCATGATAGCACCGGGCTTAGTGCACCTGCCTCCCTTAGGGCAGTTTCAAGTAGGGGTCAGGAGATGAGAGGTGGGAGCGAACTCTTTATTAGAAGTGGAGGAATTTAACATGCAGGTGGATAAGAAGAGACAAAAGTCAACTCCTTCCCCACACTGGCTTATCTCCATTATAGAAGAGGCAGCTCCTTGGAGCTGGGAATTCCTGGGTTCAAATCCCAGTGTTGCTGCTTATTCACTGCCTGACTCCAGGAAAGCTACTGAATCCCCTTAAACCCAGAAGAGTAGAAGGTGCTCCATACATTGCAGCTGCCATTATTTCTGTTATTAGCATGTATGTCATTGATCTGCTACTTTGCTGGTTTCTTGTTTTCTCATGGTTCGTGCTCAGCCAGGCAAGTGCCTTCGCTGTGGGGGGATGCTTCTAACCTCCGTCTCCACCTGTCATAGGCTCACTTTGCCAATCTAGAGCTGCCTTTCATGCCGTCCCCAAGCTTGCCATGTGGATTTACCTCTTGTACCATTTTGTTTTCTCCAGACCTGACTGTCACCCTCAGGAGTAGGATGACCCCCTACTCCTCCAGGCTCGTACCTGGCAACTCCTTGGTCCCTGACTGTAGCAGTATTTTTAATTACTTGGAATAGTTTGAAATGATGGCCTATGACACCACGTGGGTGATGTGCTGGGAGAACAGGCTCCCCTACAGATTGCCAGAGTTCTGATCCAGACTCCTTCATGTCCTACCCGTGCGACACTCGGAAAGTAGACGTAACTGTTCGGTGTTGTTTCTAGTTAGCTATAAAATGAGGACAGGGCCACATCTATGGTGCATCTTAGAATGGGTACAGGTGATTGCACTAATGTACACAGCTATGATTTAACAATTAAATAAATAAATAAATAAAAAATGATGACGTGGTTGCTGTGAAGTACTTAGTACAGAGGGTACCTGTGAGAACAGGACCAGTCATTGATTGCAAAGTTCTTAGCCTGGTGCCAGACTTCAAGGACACATTCAATGATGGTGGACTGCTTTGTCTCTGCTGTCCCCGTGGTTGTTATGGACACACAAAAGTGTATTTAAACATGCTCATGATAACCACAACATCGTCAGGCTTACCATTAGTCCTTACACCTGTGTTGTCTTAAGAGCGTAATGAGGCAGATTGAAAATCAAATACCTGTGAGATGCTTTCCAGAAGAGATCTTACGCAGTCATCATAGCCTCAGTATTAGGCTGGTAGAAATGTTTGCATTTTGTAGATTTTAAAAACTGACACTCCTAGGAGCCTTGTAACTTTTCCCAAACCCCAGCCTCTTCATGGGGCCAAGGCTGGGTTTATACCTAGTATGATTTCCAACTAAAGCCCCTTTGTGTGGAATCTTCCCTGGGTCCTCCAGGGACTCTTAGTTTGACCCTGGTTAATTCCATAAGTAGACTGGCTCCTCTCTTCAGGGGGTCAGATGAGAGACTCATTACACTCCGCCTTCCCCAAGACCGAGGGTGTTTTCTTTTAGAAGCTGCACCCCCCCCCCCCCGAGAATCCAAGCCTCCAGCACTTCACAGAAACTCCTTTTCATCCCCAACTGCTGTGTACACCTTTAGCAAAAAAGATAATTCACCTTAATTACTCACCTTAATTACAATTACTTTGTACTTGTCCTTAAATACATATTTAAGGACAAGTACAAAGAAATCTCACAGAGGTTTGAAAAGAAGCCATTCAGCAAAATCACACAAGGTGCATTCTCTCAGAAAGAAAACTTTATCGCTGACAGTTTTGTTATAAAAGGGAACATTTGCCCTTTGTTGGCTGCAAATTGAAGTTAAAGTTCCAGGCCTGTGTGCAAACACATTTCTCTCATTTGGGTGTAGCTTTAGAAGGAGCCCCGCTGATAGGAGGATCCGCTCCCTGCTATCACATCGTCCTGTAATGGAGGATACCATTAGGGTTTGGTTGCCATCAGCTGTGCCTATTTTTTTTTTTTTTTTATCTTGACATATATCTTACTTGCCATGGAATGCTCACTGTCATTTAGGGCAGCGGTTCTCAACCTGTGGGTCGGAACCCCTTTGTAACAATGAAAATACGTTACGGCCTTAGGAAGGTTGAGAACCACTGATGTAGGGGTAGGAAATACTTGCCAATTTGCTATGAAAATCCTGTTTAATCCATGTAAATAAATGTCTGGGACTGTCCCAGATATTACTATAAATGTCTGGGACTGTCCCAGATATTACTATATTCATCTGGGTTTGGGGATTTTCCTTTTTCCTGTTTTTGATGTCAAAATTTAATGGTAACTTGGGAATGGTTAAAAGGGTCAGCCCACTGGAATGGACGGGACGCAGGCAAGTATAGTCCAGGCATCCCTGCTGTTCTTCTCAGCAACCATGTCCCAGGGGGCCTGCCGCTTTCTCCAAGTCCTGGTTTTGTCCATCTGGAAAGCGATCGTGTTGTTTCTCACGAGGATCAGTTGGAATAACATGATGGCTTTGGGGTGCTTACGACATCCTCCAGGCCCATACCTGCAAAGATGCCTCGGGTGTGTGGGTGCCCTGCGTCCCAGCACAGTGAGGGCCCTGAAGAACAGGGCTGCTGCCTGAGGTCAGAGGGCGGGACTCCGCAGGTATCTGAGGTTTCCCTTCTCTCAGGACCTGAGCTGAGAGGAGTGAGTGTTGGCAGCTTTGTCCCAGATGCCTGTGAGAGGTTTAGAACAGCAGTTACCTATTAGGAGATGCAAGATTTTTGTATTAAATATATTAATAAAAAAACCTGGATCTAGGACATTCTGAACTTACTCTTGTTGCTCCCAACCCCGTAGGGCACCAGACTGGGAGAGATATATACAGATGAGACCAGGCAAAGGGGAGACCAGATACTCCATTTTAAACATCTAAGTGAAAAGCAACTCTCCTCTGATGCAGGGACCTCTGACAAAGAGGGGTTTGGGGCATGTCACGTAGGCCCAAAGGCATAAACCAGAGACAGGACGTCCTCCTGGCTTGTCACCCTGGATCCTGGCTTGGATTACCTATGTCTACAGGTTAGATTCAAGCTTGGCTTTCCTGAATAGTTGTAAGCACAGAAGAAATAGGAGGAAAAAATATAATAACAAGAGAAAGAAAAAGAGGGCATGAAGGAGAGGGAAAGAGAAAGAGAGAAGGGCGGGGGGGGGGTGAGAGAGAGTGTCTAGCTAGGCCCACCCATAATTTTACTCTTCTTACAAACAGCAGCAGCATCCACACATAAGCCGAGACGCTAGTAGCATCCCTGCTGTCCATACTGACTTTGGAAACTCAGGGGCCCTACCCACTGTAGGTTGGGTCTCAGTGAATGCTCCAGTTTCTGAACAATTGCACAAGTATTCACACTTTGCGAGTAGAGCAGATGGGGCTGGTAGATTGGGCCTGGTACTCCCCTACTCCTATAGCCATCCAGGGTTGGTGGGTAAGTGACACAACTCACGAGCCGCCAAATCTAAACTTTGGGGCAGAGCTGGTGGGAATCTATTTGAACAGGTTCTTTAAGGGAACCCTGCAAAGCCGACCTGACTTAAGGACTTCACACAAGGGTCTGAGAACCAGTGTTCAGTGATAGTCCCATGGCTCACCCAGACTGAAGGGGGCCACACTCTAGAGATGTTTGGGATCTGATGGAAAATGCAAGAGCTTTTTCAGGCCTGGGGATGATATTAATAACGAGAATCCCGGGATGGCGCCTGTGGTTCAAAGGAGTAGGGCGCCGGCCCCATATGCCAGAGGTGGCGGGTTCGAACCCAGCCGTATCCAAAAACTGCAAAAAATAAATAAATAAATAACGAGAATCCCAGCAGCTGTCATAACCCAGGACCTGTTAGGTACCATGCGCTATCGTTGGTATCAGCCCATCTCAAGAACTGAGTAAAGCTGTCCTTTCCATGTTCAGATGAGACCATGGAATCTCAGAGAAGTCACGTGGGGTGTGCACACACACGGGAACACAGCACCTAGCTGAACCCAGTCTTCATGCCTAAAAAAATGAAGAAGATTTATTAAGGATTTTTTTAACAACCATCATCTATTGAGTACTTGTTATCAACCTATGAAGTATATATGTGTTCTCAAGTCTTTATTTCTATTTATCTTCTCAATGACTTTACAAAACCAGACAGAATTCTGTCATGCTTTGGAAAAGGAGCATGAGACCAAGAAAGCCTGAATGGAGCCCAGTGCTCACTCTGAAGACTGGATATTACAGTTTTTGCTTCTGTCCTTTAGAGGGGAAAGTTGCTAGCTAATGGCTCGTTTAGGGAAATTATGACCAAACGGAAGCAGATGTTAGAGTCAGACTGACCTGTATCTGGTACTTCCTGGCTGTCACCTGCTGTGTCGAATGGGGCAAGTTTCCCCCAAACTTATATAAACCTGGAACCTAAGAATAAGACCTTATTTAAAAAGTAGAGTCTTTGCAAATATTATTAGTTAAATTAAATGAGGTTATGCTGGACTGGGGTGAGCTCTAATTGAATGGAGTCCTTATATGTACGTAAGAAGACATTGTACAGACACACAGAGGGAGGAATGCTGGGTGACAACAGGCAGAGATTGGGGCAATTCCACAATAAACCGAGGAACACCAAGAGTTGTCAGAGGGAAGTGTGGTCAGCCAACACCTAGACTTGGAAATTTTCACCTCCAGAATTCTGTGAAAGAATACATTTCTATTGTTTTGGCCACCCTGTGTGTAGAAAGGTGTGATGGCCATCCTAGGAAATGGATGATATACAAGATATTTGTTTCTAGTCTTTATTTGTTTTATAGCCCTTACTGCAACTTGCAATAATTTTCTTTATTATTCTCCCTACCTAAAATGGTCCATCAGCCACACCGGATTCTCTGCACCAGGTTGCATTTTATTCATCATCTCTGTGTTCCGGAAGCTTCACTCTAGTAGGCACTCAGTTATCATGTGTGTGTGTCGAATGAATGAATGAATGAATGAATGAATGAAGCTGTTGTGAGACTAAGCAGAGCAACACAGTGAAGTTGCATTGAATGGCCAGGAGCAGGCTTCCAAAATAATCCTGATAATTTTGATTATCATTCGAGGCAGGAAATCATCCTTTTCCTAGAGCCCCTCTGCCTTGCTGAGAGCCAAGTTTTGAACTTGAGCAGTTAACATAGACTGTAAATGTAGTTAATGAAATGGTTCTTTTTGTCAAGATCGACAGGTGAGAGGTCCCCACCCTTCTTTTCCTGAAACAGCAGTTTCCCTTTGAGACCCAAAGCCACCGGTGAGATGAGCAGGGTGCAGGCGGCAGGGGCTAAAGAAGGTGGTGCTGTTCACAGCCCTCTTCCTGCTTGCTCATGGCCCGGCCTCTGCCTTTATACACTCCAGGAGACTTTGATCTTACCTCCCTGTCCAACAGATGCACACCAGTCAATAATTCCCGGAGACATCAAACCCAGCACCAGCCCCCCTGCTCCCTGCAGCCTGCACAAGCTGCAGACTGTGCTGAGACCCTGGACGACACTGTGCCATTTCTTGGAACTCAGGGTGCTACCGATGCCTGTTGCACTGAACCCCAGCTTGGCCTCCACTTCTGTCTGCCTCTGACCCGATGAGTTTAGAATTAAGCCAAACATACCGATTGAAGCATTGACCCATAGTGACTTGACTTACTTAGGGCTGTCTTATTCTTTCTGCCTGCTCCTTTTAGACAGCGGCAAACAGTGGAGGGCAAGGAACATGGGCTTAGGAGCTGGGAAACATGGCCTTAGGTCTCAGCTCTGCCACTCTGACATGGTATGAACGTGTCAGCACGTCACACACATCCTCTGAGTCCTGGTCACTGCATCTTGGGGGGCAGAACCAGGAATGTCAGTCCCATCTGTCAGGACTGTTTCAAGATTCACATATGAAAGATGTGAACGTGTTTTAGAAATTGAGATGTATAACATAAAAATTTTATAAAAATAGGAGCAATTATTACCATGACTCTCTGTGACGTTATAAAAAATTGTATAAGAATTTATTAAAAATGTATTTTCAAAATCTTTTTTAAAATATTTTAAAAAATATTTAAATATTCATTTTAAAAAATCTTTTTTTAAAAATCTATTTTTAAAAAATATTTTTGAAAATATATTTAAAATATATATATTTTTAAAAATATTTAAAAGTTTTTAAACTATTTTTAAAAAATATTTTTAAAAATATTTAAATATTCATTTAAAAAATCTTTTTTAAAATAGATTTTTAAAAAAATTTTTTATAAATTTTTTTATAAAGTCACAGAGAGTCATGGTAATAATTGTTCCTATTAATGAATCCCCAACAATAAAAAAAAATAATTTTTTAAGCTTTTATAGAAATTTTATAAAAATAGGAGCAATTATTACCATTATTCTGTGACTCGGAGCTCACTGAAAAAAATAATCAAATCAGTTACTTGACCTGTGGGGAGCATTGCAGGTCTTCAGAGAGAAAATACAACCCTAACTCCTGTAACTTTTAAGCCATGCAAATAACTCATATTCATTAGGAAAGATAGTAGTCAAAATAAGCAAATAATAATAATCGTGGTTATTTTATCACCTCCTTGGCTACCAGGTTATCTTACAAAATTTCAGAAAATAAATTCAAATAAAAAGATGGTACCTGCCATACAGTTTTTGACTCATTCTTTAACTACACATACCATACCTATCTTTCTAAGTCAGTAAATATATTTTAAACTTTTTCTTTTTTTCCCCCTCTGATGGCTTTTCTCTGTTTCCTTGTCTGGCCTCGTTTGGGTTGACCACAGTTAATTTAGCCAATCCCTTGTAGTTGAACACTTAGTTTTTTCCCATTTTTCACAGTGGCAAATATCACTATGATGAATTTCTTCTTGCAAATCTCTGCAGACTTTTGTGATTGTTTCTACAGGATAAATTCCCAGAAGTAGAACTGCTGGGTCAAAGAGTAAAAATGCACATTTTTAAGGCTCTTGATAGTCAGATAAAACTAAAAAATCACCCTCTAGAAAGATCACACCAATTTATACTCCCACCCAGGCTTCACAGGAGTGTCCCATCTCCTGCACTCAATGCCAGTACCAAGCATTATCTCGGAGTGATTTAAATTGCCCGGGGAAAGGAGTGATAATGGTTTCTAAACAGCACTGGCTAACAACACGGGTGCTGCATATTGGCTTTCAGCTTGATAAATACTTTCTTATAAGGTCATAAATATTGGTGGTACCAAAGGTTAATGTAGTGTGCAATGCTGTAAAATGCAGCAGGCAACCTGCTAGATCATAATGATGCATTAGCACCTCTCAGTGTGAAGTGTGATGACTTACAAAGTCTGTTTATACATAGCCACTAACTCAACAAGTGCATAATAGTGTCAGTTGGCACCACCATTTCTGCAAACGTAATTTATTGAGCGAGCACCTTGCTTTTTGTGGATATGCCAAAAATTAGAGGTAGAAGAAAAGCGATGATGAGAGATGAAGAAAATTAGTGAATCTGACTGTGCATTTAATCCCTTCTGCAAGCCAGGGTTACTTAAAACATTAACGAACTTTATTGAAGAAGAAGAAAAACCAAAGCAAATAATCCTTTTCAGACATTAACAGTGAATTGACCACTCCACTGGCAGTGTTAGAATCCAAAGCAAGGCAGCCCTGACAAATAACTGTACCATTCGAAGCCATGTGCTCGTAGAAATTAGACTTCTAAATTATTTTGTTCATGTTTGGGGTTTGTGATGCAGTCATCTTTCTCATTCTGCTTTTTTATGTAGGTGGAAGCAGGTTTCATGGTTCTAAGCTGTTGTTCTTAGATGAGTTAGTATGACGCTGAAACCTGCTATTGTGATTAATGAACGTAGGTCGTGTGTATTTTAAGGTGGAAGAGTAACCTATCCTGGCAGAAGACACAGCAGGGCAGATGACACTAGCAGCCAGGTGCACGCTTGGCTTTGCTCCTTTGGTGACAGAGCAAGTCTCAGGTATGAAGAACAAACTTTAGTAAGCCCATCTCTGTGCTTGCCTGCTGTGGTGCTGGGACTGTTTTGGATGACTATAGAAGAACTCACTCTATAAACCAGAAATAAGTGGGGAGTGTACATTTTGAGCAGTTTATCCCGTTAGTTTTCAGTGACTGTTCTAAGAATTATTCTGAAATAAACCAAGGAGTTCTTCCCATCATGTTCTCTCTTCCTTTCCTCCCCTCTCTCTCCCCTCCTTCTTCTCTTGGTTATTAGTTTTTTGAACAATGTTTAAGTCTAGCGATCAATGCTGGGAACATAGAGGTGAATGAAACAGTATCCTTGAGGAACTCATCACGGACTAGTGGCACAGACCAATGCAAAGGGCACACGTAGTCACAGGCATGAGCAGGACGCATGGGAGCTAAGCCACGTGAGAAACAGAAGTTTCTCATCTCTAGCCAATTTCTGCTTCCGTCCGTGTATCTCTCCCACATCTGGTGCATGACATGGAGAGGCCTTGCTCTGTGGCTTGTCACACTCAACATAGCCGTGTTCACCTGTTCTTAAGTCATGGGTTGTGGTTCAGCTAGGCAGAAAGCAGAGGGGAAATTCCAGGCGTAATGGCACGTTCATGCCACATTACTAGTCAGAAACCCACTCCATCCTGGGTAATAGTGGGTGGACGTTGAAGAGTCTCTGGTGAGGACAATCCAGTCTGACCAACAGTGAGAGGAAGAGGTTCCAGGTCAAGGTCTTCTTCAGTGGGGGGAAAAAAACCTTGGAAGTCTTTGCAGAGTAAATCTAGCAACTGACACCTATGACCTAAATAGCCCCCAATTTGGAAAGCTGTCAGGCTGCTGAGGGCCACAAGGATGGGAATGAGCAAAGTGGTACTTGGAATGAAGTTACAAAGGTGGGGCCCTCCTAACAAGCAGAGAATTTAGATTTAATTCAAAAAGCAAGGGGAAACCAGCAGAGAGTCTTGTAGCAGGTGAGACCTCCCCACTCTGGGTGGGCTCCTCTAGAGACTATTTTTGTCCTGGGCTGGGGAATTCCCTACAGTGTCTGAGAAAACGAGCAGTCGCTGGATTCACCTGTCCACGAAGGTTAATTTGGCAACTCCCATATGTGCTCTCAGGCTAGGGAGATGGCTCTGATGACGCCCAGAGCGGGGGACTTTATGATCTGAGAGCACTGGGATGTTGGTAGCTGCAGAGACGGGTTGTCTCATTGAATTTCTCTTCCATTTTTAATGAGGAGCCTGGAGGCACTGTATAAATAAAACGGCCGAATTATTAAATTATCACTCTACAGGGCATCTTATATTAGTCCTAATTAAATGATGTTTTTCATATTAACAAACAGTGCTCAAAAAGGATTCCCATTTTTAATTTCAATCTCACAGAAGCAAGAAGGCTCGGAAATTTCTAGATTGTCTGCTATGCCTCTAGACTCAATGGGCCACCAGCCGATAGGTTTTCAGACACTGTCCTAAATTTTCAAATTCTCAGTAACTGTGAAGACTATCCCCTTCATGCAGACTCAGAAATATGTATAGGATATTTTTGTCCAAAATTAAATGCTTACAGCACTTCAGCTTTTCACCGTGGTGGAATTGCTGGGACTGGTTTACATCTGAGGGCTGCAGAACAGAACCAGTTCATGGACTGTGAGGAGCCAGGCTGCACAGCACCAGGCCGGCAGGGACAGGCCGGGGAATCTTCATCAGTGTTTGTAGCCACTCCCATCGCTGGCGTCACAGCCTGAGCTCCGCCTCCAGTCACAGCAGCAGCAGCAGCAGCATTTGATTCTCATAGGAGTGTGCACCCATACTGGAATGGCAGGCCATGGAAAAGTTGTCTTCCCCGAGACTGGTTCCTGGCGTCTCAGAGGTTGGGGAGTGCTGCCTTCAGTGACTGAGAAGACGGTCCACACGTATGCAGCAGTGGAGTCAGACACTGGACAGCAAGAAGCACCAAAAGACAGGAAATGAATGAGATGAACCCGACAGAGGCCCCGGATCATAAGCCACAGGGCAAAGGACGAGAGACCTGCAGCAGGAATATTTAGGACATGCTGGCTGGATGACGGCCACTAGGTACTGGGAAGACAAGTGTTCGAGTCAGGCAAGAGTGCTATGCTATTAGTTTTAGGAGAAACAGCCAATTAGTAAGCAAGTAAATGTGGGGCAATTCCAGAATGTGAGGAATGTTACAAAGGACCTGAAAAGGGCAATGGAATAGAATATTGTGACTTGGAGGAGGGGTACGAGATATTATAACAAGGTCATCCATTAGACCAATGTGATCAGGCTGGCAAGAGCCAATTGTGAGCATTTCTTGCCAGATCTGTTCGGGGAGATGACATCCAGAGCTTGAAATAGGCCATGATGTGAGATATTTACACCATAGAAATGGGCAGGGTGTTTTGTTTTTTTAACATGCTGTTGGACAGTGTGGGCAGGAAAGATTTTGTAAAGAAGTGCTATTTCTGTCAAATGAGGATGAAGAAGAGCCCATCACTCACATGACAAACCCCAGGAGGAACATTCCAGCAGAGGAAACAGTACATGCAAATGTCCCACGTCCACTGTGTGATTCTCAACCTTCCTAATTGCCGTGTTGTTACAAATGGAAAAAGGGGGTGGTGACCCACAGGTTGAGAACGGCTGCCATAGCACAAAGGTATTTACTATGCCTTTCTTTCTTCTCCTTACCTCTACACACACATTCCTAACA
>CAUYPK010060104.1:0-10615 GCA_963574355.1 Loris lydekkerianus | reverse complement strand
CCTGTGGACAGGCCTACATGTTTTTTACCCTACCTTCTTCCCCTGCTTCCCTTATTTACCCTTCACCTTTGGGCCCTATATCCCCCAAAAAAGGTTAGAGGCAGTTAAATCAGGTTGAGGTCCAATATCACTGACTCATTAACCAAGAATCTAACTATTATTCTTCACCGCCCTGGGTAAGATTCCCAAAGCAGGGACAACCTAACACAGGATATGGAGAGGCTGCATGGTGGATTACATTCATAGTACCCAAAGATGGGTAAGATCACTCTGCATTCAGTCGACCTAAGACAGGGACCAAACCATTGATGTTTGTATCCTCATGATGGGTAAGACAGAAACTGCGAGAGCAGGCAACCTAAGACAGGGACTATGTTTTTCCGCCATACAAAAAACAAAAGAGGGAATTGTTGGGCCCTGCCATGTGCCTGAGGCCTAGTGCAACTTCCCGAGCCTGACTAGAAGTAGATCCATGGAGCTACTTCCCCGTAGCAATGACTCAGCAAGGCCCGGCCTGAAACTGCCTCTACCTAGATACAGCCAACTTGGTACAATGCCATTGGCCCAACCCTGTCATGCACCTCATCCCCCGCCTTCTTTCCCCAGCCCTTCCCCACGCTCTATATAAGCGGCTGCTTGACACAATAAAGTTGAGTTCCTGCTTTGTAAAAAATAAAAATAATAAAAATAAAAATAAATAAATAAATAAATAAATAAAAAATAAAAGAAAAAAAAAAAAAGAAAAGAAAGCTATAACCCAGTTACAATCCCCCTGATATTTTTCATCATGCAGGTCTCTCAGTGTCCAGGCTCATCCCTCTTCTCAGCCTTTAGTCCTTTTACCTAGTCCTTTCTCATTTCCTCCCCCATTTTCTTCCCTCAAGAGGAGAGACGACCTGAAATAGAGTATCCATGCAGGCACTAAGGTATCAAGGACCCAGACATGGACTGTGCCCCTCCCTTCTGGGATACCCATCCAGGGAACGTGCTCTCATTCCGGACAGGCAGGCAGAGATCTCTATGGACCCTCCAGAAGTTCCCCAAGCTGGGTATTTCCCTCAGGACTGAGCCCCGACCTCCCAGAAACCGTCAGTGCTGCCCCTCCTGGAGGCTGCCCCAGAATCTCACCCATCACTGTTGCAGGATTCCCTCAGCTCATTCCCCTTCCCCTCTTCCAGAGCTTGACTCCCAGGACAGGTTGGTCACCCACACAGTGAACATCCCCCTCCCACCTCCAGCAGACACTGGGGCAGACCCACCCACCTGGGAGTGAGGGCGGGAGGCACTCCCTGTCTTCGTCCTGTGCTGGGACGCCAGTGCCTCTTCCCGGCCTTCACTCCTTTTGCCTGGTTCTCTCTCATCACCTCCCCATTTCTTTTTCTACAAACTCTCCACCACTCTGTTCTCAGGTGCTCTTCAATAGCTTTGCTCGCATGTCAATACAGCACTGGCACCTTTGGGAACCAGGGTCTCAGTCCAGGGACAGCCCTTTTCCTCCTCATGTCCTCCTCTGGTGGAGGCACGTCTTCCCAGACCTCTCCGTGTTGGCCCTAATGGGAAATTCTGGACGGTGGAATTCGGTGAGTCTGGAACCCACTCGGTGGGACGAGGCATATGCAAATGAGAGGGACAGGCTTCTAGTCATCTCTGGGCCACCATCCTAAAACACCCCCACCCCTAAACCCCTTCCCGCAGCAAAGCCGGCACCCAGAGGTGTGAACCACCTGCACAGGGACAGAAGTCCCGGCGGGGGACCCCACCCCACCTTCCGTCAGACTAGGGATGGGGTAGAGACCTAACCCCAGGGAGCCTCTGTGTCGGCTCTGTGGTTCCTCTTGGGCTCCCCATTGCCCTGCATTCCTTTCCACCATCTCTATAGTTTCTTTCAGGTCTCTGCCCGTTCTGACCCCCATTCTTTCTTGCCAAATTCTGCCCCTTCCCTCTTGGATTTCCCACCCACCATAAAACAGATTCTTCTAATTTTAACCATAAAGGAGCCTCACTCAAGAGACACAGTTCCCTTCCCACCACCCCACGCCTGGCATGGTCTGGCCAGGCTCATTAGGGGCCGTCTGATAGTCTGACCACGGACGTCTCCCTGCAAAAGTCCAGAAAACCGGAGTTAGCAACCTGCCCTCTCAACCTGCCGGAACGCCTGTCTTGGCCCCTTGTCCTCTTTAAGAGCCTCAACTCATTTCCACCGGCAGCCAGTAGGGATTCTCTGAGACCCTTAGCAGAAGCATCAGGGTCTTCTATTTTTTCGTTACAGATGTCATTATTGTTTAGCTGGCCAAGTCAGGGTCCTAACACGCCAGCCTCAGTGGCCAGTGCCATAACCACTGTGCTACAGGCACCGCAGCTATAGTGTATCTTCTTGAGCTACTGAAGACCTGTCTTGTGGCTCTCGCTATTCTAAAGCAGGAAACTAAGTTGGATTCAGTAAAGCTAGCAGTGCTGGGGAGAAGTAGAGGTAAGAAGAGGACAGTGGGAAGGGAAGACAGGTGAGGTGTTGGGGGAACAGAGGCAAAGGAGGGGAATTAGTGTGTATGTGTGCAGGACAGTAGACTGGCACCTATCCTCTTCCTGACTCCACTCTATGTGGAGAGGGAGATCAGAGGCGGCGCTGGTGGTGCCACTGAACAGGGGTTTTCTGAATGAGGCTCTGGACACAAACACAGATGTTTCAGTGCTGTGACACTGAGAGTGTTTCCTGTAGGCTCTGAGTGAAAACCAAGGCTCAGGTGGGGCCTGGAGGAATGCAGGGCTGAGGAGCATCCCAGGTCAGCACTGCAGCTGACATGTGAGCATCTTCATGATGGGCACAGCGCTGGGAGGATCCTCTAAGGAAGCCATGAGATAGACATACCAATCACGAAGTACACATCAGACACTGCAGCTAGCACTCTAGATGATTATCTTATTTAAGTATCAAAATGACCCTACGTGTACTATGATATTGCACGACAGGTACAGAGTACAGTCTAAGGTTCTCAGGCTGAGGTTTAGCTCCTGTGTAGATGAATCATGCTGCCATCCTCAGTTATTTAATTGCTCTGGATATTATCTCTGTCATCTGTAAAAGACAAGAACAATAATGATTATGAAGAAAGGAATGAACGGGATAATGAGGGTAATGCAAAGTGTGTGCCATCATGAAGGCCATATACGAACACCCTGTAATTCTTTTCCTGATGATACCCATCTTATGTGTAAGAAAAAGAGAATATGTAACTTACCCAGGACACATACTGTTATGTCTGAGAGTTGAAATTTGAGTGACTAACTCCCTGACACTAGAACACAAAACCGCACCCATGGAAACGTACTTGCCCAGCAAACCCCAAACTTGCAGTGTCTTCAGATGACCACACCCTAACATCAGGATGCTAAGGGGGTTTATATATCAACCAGGAAATTTTACACCTATCCATATTATCTTTAGAAAGTGAGGGCTAAATAAAGTTAGTGAAGACAAAAAGGATTAAGACGGTTCGCTCTTCCATACAGCCTCATTAAAATAATAATTCTCTTAAAGAATTAAAGAGTTATCAAGACACACCAGGAATACAATAAAAATGATCACAGAAATGTATGACTTTACAGGTAATTTCTTTACCCATTTTAAAATCATAAACATCTAAAAATATCATGAGATTAGTTAAGGGTATTCAGACTATGCTAGGACACTTGTGAGGAGAATATAAATATGCAATTGATGTAACTCTTATTAGAACATTCATCATTAAGCTGATTTTAGTTCAGGCCTTCCAGAATGGCTGAGTTAGGTCAGCAAATCCTCTCCCTGAAGAGCACTGATCAGAGTCACCAGTTTCACATGTTGTAGACTGAATTGTCCTTATTCCTCCTCTCTAATGCAATACCTTAGAAATTATTAAACAGGTAACAATAACAAGACTTTGAAAGCTGGAAAGAAGAATGCAGATGAGAGTCCTCAAGACTTGAGGAACAGTAGGTATGTGGTCCCTGTGTTTTTTATTCCATCTCCCACATACCAAGGACCTGGTGTCAGAGAGGCCTACAACCTAGAACCTAAAGGAGACGCCAAATAGAGACCTGTGGGGAACCCCAACCCATGAAGAGGTCTCCAGTAAACAGCCCCAGCTGCCCACATCAGCAAAGACATGTCTCCTGTCCCCCACCAGTGGCTTGGAGAGACCCTGGCACAGCAACTTCTTGCAATAATGGTAAAGTTGCATATCTTAAATATAGTGCTGCTTACATGAAGCTATTCATATATTAAAACTGCACAGAGCTACAGAGAACACACAAAATGAATGCACATGTAATGGTAAAAATCCGAATCACCTCTATGGATTGTACCAATGCCATGTTCTGTTTTTTCATATTGTGTTGTTTTTATTGGCAATATTAACACCGGGTAAAAGATTTACAGGACCTCCTTATACATTTCTATGATATATAATTAATCCCAAATTAAAACTTTTAAGGCAATGACAAAACTGGACAAGATTGCCATAAATGACAATATAAAAACACAGGAAATGATATGAGGATAAACTGCAAACCTTACTGAGATTTTGCTAGTTTTGCATGCATTTGTTGTTTGAATGTGTATGTGTGTATAGTTTTGTGTAATTTTACGTATGTAACTTCATGTAACCACCACCACAATCAATGTACAGTACTTACCTATCGCCAAAAGTTTTCCTTGCATATCTCTTATAACCATAGCCATCTCTTCACCCTCCTTCCCTAACCCCTGTTGACCTGTTCTCCATTTCCATAATCATGTTATTTCAAGAAGGTTACATAAATGGAATCATAGCTATGCAACCCATTGGGATTGGCTATATGCATGCACTGTAAGTTCCTTGAGATCCATCCAAGCTATGTGTATCAATAGTTCATTTCACTTTATTGCTAAAGAGGGTAGGGATGTAGCAAAATTATTTAACCATTCACCCATTGAAGGACTTTTGGCTACTTTCCAGTTTGGGGTTGTTATAAATAAAGCTGCTATGAATACTTGTAAACAAGTTTCTGTAAGAAACTTATTTTGTACTTAATAAAAGTAAAAGAGAAGATAAAGTAAAATGATACATTAAAAAACTTATTTGACATAAACAAAGAGCACAGAAAGAACAGAGAAACAAGAGAAATAAAAGACATGAGACAAATAGGAAATAAATAGCAAAAGTTATATCCAACCATGGTGATAATTACATTAAATCTGAATATATTAAAATGTCCAATAAAAAAGGCAGAGATTAGATTTTTTAAAAAAGCAAGACCCAGGGATCACCTCCAAGATGATAGTTTAGAGACATCTTCTCACCAGCCTCTCTCTCAGAAAGGTCATTGAGAAGAGAGACTGGCCCCCTCCGTCTGAATTGTCTCATCCAGAATCAGTGTTGGGAAGGCACAGAGGGAAGCATGGAACATCAGGAGCCAAAAAGGTAAGATGGAAGGGTGGCTAGCATGAAAAGCAGGTGCAGAGAGTGCGGTGACCCAGAGACGAAGCCTGTAGGTACAATCCCTTGGGGACAAGGGCCCCAGAGAACCTCCTCCACTCCTCATGGCCCCCTGTGGGGGTAGACCAAGGACCCACCAGAATTTGAGGTGGGCTTGTACCCCCAGGGGGAGGATCTGGAGTGAAAAAAGCAGAACCAGGGACCCACATGATGGGGCTGGTAATTTGCAGCTGGGTGCTCCTTTGCACAGAGCACAGGCAGGTCTGGGCATGGAATTTGGTCACCAGGAAATCCAAATGGCTGGAAAACATTGGGGAAAAGTGTCCCACCACCACACTTCAAAGACATGCAGATCAATAACTAAAGCTCTGAGATAGTTCCTCTGTGGTCACAGTTTGGCACAGATTTCCAGACTCCTGTGGTAGGGCTAACTTTGGTTCTACCTCCCAGACTTGGGCAACCATACTCAGGCTGGTACTGCAGTGCCACAGACAAGATCGGGGAGGTCCTGCCTTCCACCACAGGCCCTTTTTTATCTATGGGTGCCATTTAAATCACTGAGGCATGCATGACCCTGCCTCAGAAAAAGTACATAACACCCAGACTTATTGCAGAACTGGGTTACAGCTCCCTGGAACATTGAGCCTATGCCCCAAGCCTTGGACACACCAGAGTTTCAACACCTGTGCAGCAAAACAGGAAATCCAGACCTCATTTCCTTGGCAACCAGTTGAAAAATATCTAGACATAAAAATCCACCGGACCACCAAGTTTAGCAAAGGCTGTGTTTTTCTCCCAATCCCAGAGCACCACCTAGTGTTCATGCTAAAAAAATTTGTAGCTATACATAGTGATTACACTTAAAATGGTGCGTTTCTTTTTCTTTTTCTATTATCCTTTCATTATCTCTTCCAGGGCATCAAAGAGGATATATTAACCTCAGATGTATATTTTTTCTTTCATTTATCTTTTATTTTTAGCTCATTATTATTTCCCTTTTTTGACTTTCTTCCCTTTTCTTTTCTCTTCTTTTCTTCCCTGTACCAAAGGGTCATTTCAACCTTAACGCATAGAACCAAAGAAGGTCAAGGGAAAGAGGAAAAGAGAGAAGTAATATAAATATCAAATTTATTATTAAATAAAAATATTACATTTATTTATCAAATAAATAAAAAGAAACCATACATAAGGAACCAAAAGGGAAAAAACACTGGTAAAGTGAAGAATCGGAACAGATCAACTTCTCCAAGGGATCACAACGTAGCTCTCATAGATGACACCAACTATAAATAAATTGTGAAAATTACATAAATGGAAGTCAGATTATGGATGGTAAAAATGATGAAAAGAACTCAAGGAAAAGTGGAAAACCAGCAAAAGGAAATCCAAAACTTGGATTTTGACCCAAAACATTATGAAAAATAAGACAATGTCCCCAAGGATCTAGACAATATTAGAAAGGATATAACGGAGCCCAAACAAATGAAGGAGTCATTCTGGGATTTTCAAAATGTAGTGGAAAATTTCAACAACAGATTCAACTATGGAGAAGAAATAATCTCAGAGCTTGAAGACAAGCTTTTAAGCTAACTCAGTCATTCACAAGGCAGAAGAGAGTAAAATCAGTGCAATCTCTTAGAGAATTATGGGACTAAATAAAATGTACAAACGTATGAAGTACTTGAATCCTCTCAAACTCCTTGAAGCAAATATCAACCTAATACCAAAACCAGGAAAAGAAACACAACAAAAAAGAAAATGATGGACCGATGTCATTAATGAATATTGACACAAAAATACTCAAAATCTTAGCAAACAAAATTAAGCTACTTATAAAAAAATGTATCATGACCAAGTGAACTTCATCACTGAGATGCAAGACTGGTTCAGTATACGCAAAGCCATAAATGTAATTCACCACATCAACAAAAGTAAAACCAAAAACCATACACATGATCCCCTCAAAAGATGAAGAAAAATAATTTGGCAAAATACAGTATCCTTTATAGATAAGAACACTTAAGAAAATTGGCATAGATGGAACATTTCTTAAACTGATAGAAACCATCTATGGCCAACCCATGACCAATATCATACTGAAAAGAGAAAAACTGAAAGCATTTTTGCTTAGAAGTAAAACCAGACAAGTGTGTCCACTACCACCACTACTATTCACCATAGTGCTGGATGTTCTAGCTAATCCTATCAGGCAAGAGAGGGATATCAAGAGTAGCCAAATGGGGAAAGATGAGGTCAAAATATCACTCTTTGCTAATCTTATACTTAGAAAATCTCAAGGACTCAACCATGAGACACTTAGAAGTGATCAAAAAATATAGTAACATCTCTAGATATAAAGCCAATGTTCACAAATCAGTAGCCTTCACATATATTCCAACAACAGTCAAACTGAGAATCAAATCAAAGATACAGAACCCCTCACAGTAGCATCAAAGAAAATGAAATACCTTGAAATTATACTTAATGAAGAATATGAATGATCTCTACAGAGAGAACTATGAAACACTGAGAAAAGAAATAGCAGAGGATGTTAATGATGGAACAACATGCCATGCTCATGGCTGGAAAGAAAATATCTATACTGCCCAAATAAATCTACAGATTTAATCCCAACATCATACTTTAAAGAACTTGAAAAAACTATTCTACATTTTGTATGAAACCAGAAAAAGAAAACCAAATAGCCAATGCAATTCTGTAAAATAAAAACAAATCTGGAGGCATCACATTACCAGACTTCAGGTTATACTACAAGTCTATAGCTATCAAAATAGCATGATACTGGCATAAAAATAGAGACATAGATCTACACAATAGAACAGAGAATCTAGAGATGAAATAATCCTCATATTGCCATCTGATCTTTGATATAGCAAACAAAAGCATACACTGGGGGAAAGAATCCCTATTTAATAAATGGTGGGAGAACTGGTTAGGCACATGAAAAGACTGAAATTGGACCCACACATCTCACCACTTAAAAATTAACTCACACTGGATAAAAGATTTAAATTTAAGACATAAAACTATAAAAAGAAGAAGAGAGTGTTGGGAAAACTCCTTTGGTAATTGCAGAAACAACAAAAATAAATAAAAGGGACCTGGTCAAGTTAAAAAGTTTCTGCATGGCTAAGGATATAAGATTCTACAAAGAACTCAAGCATATGAAACAATCCTATTACAAACTGGGCAAGAGACATGAACAGAATCTTCTCATGAGGATAGATGAATGGGCACCAAACACTTGAAAAATTTCTCATTGTACCTAAATTATCAGAGAAATGCAAATTAAAACCATTTTGAGATACCACATAATTCCAGGGAGAGTGGTCCCACATCACAAGGTTCCAAAGCTGTTTGTGAGGGTGTGAAGAGAATGGAACACTTAAGGCAGTTGGTGGGACTGAAAACTAGTGTGGCCTTTATGGAAAGAAGTATGAAGATTCCTCTAAGAAGTAAGAGTAGACCTTCCATTTGAAACTGCAATCCCAATACCAGGTATCTACCCAAAAGAAAAAAAAAGTCATTTTATCATAAAGACATTTGAACTCGAATATTTATATCAGCTCAATTGACAATTGCAAAGATGTAGAAACCACCCAAATGCCCTTCAACTCATGAATGAACTAACAGACTTTGGTATATGTACACCATGGAATACTATTCAGCCATAAAAAGATGGAAATTTTGGTTCTTTCTTCCTTTTCTTTTTATTTCAGACCACGTGTGAGGGACTCACTTTTTTTTTATTATTAAATCATAGCTATGTACATTAATGCAATCAAGGGGCACCATAAATGGAAGAAATATATGGAAATTTTGTATTTTTTGTAACAACCTGGAAAAATTTGGAGAATAGCCTAAGTATCACAAGAATGGAAGAACTAGCATCACATGTACTCAATACTAAATTGAAACTAGATTAACAACTAGAGGCCTACAGGAGAGAAAATCTCAGTTAAATTCATGAAGTGGGGAAGGGGGTGGGTGTTCAGTAAATTCTCACTGAGGTACAATACACCAGTATATGGCATACTTCCTGGGTGAAGGACACAACTACATCTTGGACTTTACCTTGGAAACCAAAGCAATTTACTAATCATATGTGCTCTCATATTAACATGAAATTTTAAAAAGAAAGATCCAATTATATGCAGTCTTAAGAAAGACAATTTACGATAAAAAAAATGCAAATAGGCTAAAATGAAAAATTTAAAAAGATATTAATTGCAAACAGAGTCACAGTAATTGTAGCAATATGTGGCAAAGCTGACTTAAAGGCTAAAAATATCACTACAGATAAACAGAAGTATTTTATAATGACAAAAGGATCAATCATCAGAATAATTAGCAATAATAGCAATTATTAGTAGATAATAGCAATTTATAACTTACATGCAGCTAGCAAAATCCATGCAGCCAAAATTTACAGAATTGAAATGTCAAATAGACAATAAGACAACCATAGTTGAATATCGTAAGACCCAATCTCTAGCTGATTAAAAAAAAAAATTGAACAGGATGTTGGTAAGGACAAGAAAATTTGAACATTATCTAACAATGTGACCTGACATTTATGGAACATTCTACCATAAAACAGTAAAACATACCTTTTCACAGGTGTGAAAAGCATACATGAAACATTTTCCAGGAAAAAACATATGCTTGGATATTAAAATATCCCAATAAATTTTAAAAGATTTAAATCCTTTAAATGTTAGTTTAACTGAATTTCAGAATCTCTTGGCATGTCTGGAAAGTTCTCTTTCATAATCTCATGGAGAAGAGACTCTGTGCCTTGTGAAGCCACTTCATCGCTATAAGACGAATATTGGTTTTCTTCGAATTATCCCACTAATATGTTCCTTTTGGAACGATGTTTGGAGAATACGTAAAGATCTAAAAATAGACCTGCCATTGGATCCTATAATTCCTTTACTAGGTATATACCCAGAAGACCAAAAATCACAATATAACAAAGACATCTGTACAAGAATGTTTATTGCAGTCCAATTCATAATTGCTAAGTCATGGAAGAAGCCCAAGTGCCCATCGACCCATGAATGGACTAGCAAATTGTGGTACATGTATACCATGGAATATTATGCAGCCTTAAAGAAAGATGGAGACTTTACCTCTTT
>CAUYPK010060102.1:0-21235 GCA_963574355.1 Loris lydekkerianus | reverse complement strand
GGTGGAAGGAGGGGGATTGGTGAGAATACACTTGTGGTGCATCTTACAATGGTATATGTGAAACTTAGTAAATGTAGAATGTAAATGTCTCAACACAATTGTGAAATTGCCAGGAAGGCTATGTTAACCAGTGTGATATAAATGTGTCAACTGGTCTGTGAAACTAGTGTATGATGCCCTATGATCCTATCATTGTACATAGCTATGATTTAATAATTAAAAAAAAAAATAGTATAATGTTTCCAGGAAGACCTCAGTGGGATCATGGAAAAATCCAAGAACCGTGGTTTTCTGTAGTGTAAAAGGGCTTTGCTTGAAAGTAAGACCCGACTGGGGAAATCTTGTACCTTGCCTAAGGTTAAATTCAAGTTACCTGTTACCCTAACAATGAGCTGTACAATGCCACAGCCCAAGGGTCCCAGGCAGGGTTCATGCTGGACATTCCAAGTCCAGAGTGCAAGATGGTGTGTCCCAGCTGTTCATTAGAGACGCCCAGTTATTCATTTTAATATCAAAGGGCAATGTAGGCGCCAAAGGAAAATTTCCTCTGTGCCCTTTGAAGGTTTGCTCAAAAACCGACTTGGAAAAGGGATATAGATTTCTGTTAATGTGTACGTATGACGGCGCAGACAGCAAGAAGAAGACACAGTCGTCAGGCTAGGGCTGACACAGCACAGCTGGTCTGGTCAGGTTGGGCCCTACATGACCTTCACCTCATGTTTTCTGTTCTTGTTTTTTAGCTTTAGCTTCAAACTAAAAATGTATAATGCAAGTACTTTAGGAAGTTCAATTTAGGGGATTAACTTTAGAATCGGAAATGTTGTACTAGGTCATGGGTTTATGCTGATTATTGTTTATTATTGTTTACAATAAAGGTTAATATGGTCTTTGCTTTGAACTTTAATGCATAAAACTATAGTTTTGGAAATGGAAGGGCAGACCACTCTTGGAGAGGCTACTCTCACTGTTCTCCAGAATCAGTGGCCTTCTGATAAGAAAGCTTGTTGCACCCAATTGCTGTCTTTGCATTTGGCTGACAGTGACAGATGGGCAGACCCTGTTTGTCCAGTGACAGGTAGGTAAACCACAGAAGGATTACTCACTCCATCAGTTGGGCTTACAAGTTTATGTACCATCCTGGCAAAACAGGTTATGAGGGGAGGGAAGAGGAACTTTGCTGAGGGGATTACTAGAGAGAGTGAATGGATCAGGGGACAGAGATTAATTTGTAAATCACCCGATGAAAGGTGTGGCTATAGCTTTCCTGTTGGTGGTGCTGGATTTTAGGCAGATACGGGAACTTCCCTGTATTCTGTGCTTTGGGAGAACAGGTGGGGTTGGGGATATTGGACAGCCCCTGAGGCTGCATCTTCAGTTAGTTCAGCACCAAGTTTGGGGTATCATTTTCCGAGCCCACAGAAACACTGCACTCTGTATTTTCTAAAGTATGTAGACCGTCCGTTACCTTAAAGGTGTTCTGACTATAAAATGGTGCATCATAATCGTTCATTCAATTGTTTACATTTAGGAAAAAAACTGATTTTGGATTGTATACCTTTAACTTTTCCAGTAAGTGGAAAATATTCGATGTCTTTGAATACTTAGTTCTTGATTTAAAGCAATGCAAGTCACCACAAAGTTTTCCCAAGGCCCATAACAGATAACAAGATTTTAGATTTTATGATGAATAATATTTTCATTGTATTTTTATTTTATTTTGTTTTTTCAAGACAGAGCCTCACTCTGTCACCTTGAGTAGAGGTCTATGGCATCACATCTCATAGCAACCTCAAACTCTTGGGCTCAAGTGGTCTTTTTGCCTCGGCCTCCTGAGTAGCTGGGACTACAGATGCCTGCCACCGCGCATGCCTAGTTTCTTTTCTATTTTTAGTTTCACTCTTTCTCAGGCTGGTCTTGAACTCCTGAGCTCAAGTAATCCACTTGCCTTGGACTTCTAAGTATTGGGATTACAGGCATGAGCCACCTCGCCCAGCCTTCATTCTACTATTATTATTGTTAGGCTGAATACAATTTGGTTCTTTTAGTCAAAGTACTATGTTGGCTTTTACAGAGAAATATAAGAAATAGATAATTTGGCTAAAAACATCAGAAATTAAGATGTCAATCTGAGTTATAAATAATCAACAGAAGAATTTAGAAATTCAGAATTAATCAAGTATGTTTCTCTATTGTAGATAGCTACTGGCTTTTTAAACGATTGAGTTTTCGTTGTATAATTTCACATAGTATATACACACTTGAATAGACATTTTATTTGCACAACACGTGGGATATGTACGTCTTAAAAAACACATAGCTCAATTACAATATTTTTTAAAAATACTGCAATTTCTAACAAATTAGTATTTTCCTTCAATTTTCTTATGTAAATAAAACCTGGGTCATATGTACGCAAATACATATAGTAATAAGAAAAGATAAGGCTAATTCTGTTTATCTTTGTTTTCTCAAACTAACCACTTGTTCTAAAGGTCAAAAGAGTCAGAGAATTCCTTTTTGGAACTAGGAAGCATCCACAACTGAATCCCCATGTACAAGAAAGGGCTGATTGGTGCTAATTTGGGGGACTTGGTAAGAGAGCCCTGAAACCCATCGGGTCACTGATGAGAGAGGGTGGGTCTCCACCGTGGTCAGGAATGCTCCGAGCTGCAAAATCAGGGAGCTCCTTACCTGAAGTTAAGGCATCCTGTTCTGAAGTGACAGGTGTCACCCTGATCCTATTGGGCCAGTGCCCATAAGTGAACCTGTACATTAAGAGTTTTATAAACTGTGATACTAAATTTTGGCAAGTGTGGCTTGAAATTAATCCTTCTCGTATGTTTACATTCTGAATGAACTATTCCAGGAAAATGCAAGTTGGTAATCTGGCCTCAACATTTTTCATCCAGGTTGAATTCCAGACTGAGATTATGCCCTGGATAGACTCTGTTTTTTCACCTCGACCCTCTTCTAGCTTTCCTGTCCCAGGCTGCGCCCTTGGAGGGTGCCTGGTGTGTGCTCCAGGGAAGGGCCTTCTGCCTTCTGGCCTCCAGTTGAATCCAGTAAGTAGCAACACGAGCAGATGGGAACAAGAAGGGAAAAAGGTGAGGTTCTGCAGCCAAAGGGCAGGCAGCCGTGTGGTACCTGTGCTTTGAGTAAGGATGTTTAGAGGATGCCTGTTGATGTGGTTTGGACATCTGTCCCCTCCCAATCTAATGTTGAAATTGGATCCCCAAAGTTGGAGGTGAGGCCTGGTGGGAGGTGTGTGGGTCATGGGGGCAAATACTTGTTTCTTCTCTTGCTGTGTGTCACACCAGTTACCTTTTGCTTCCTGCCTTGATGGGAAGCTTTCTGAAGCCCTCACCAAAGTAGAAGCTGACAGCACATTCTCTGTCCAGCCGGCAGAACCAGGACCGTGGTAAGCGCCGTGAACCCCCCAGCCTGAGGCCCATTAGCCACAGCGTGGACAAAGATGCTCATCTCTCCATGCAAACGGCGATGGTGTGTTCACCCCACTTCGTCAGATTGTGAGGAGGTAATTCTTGAGAAACACCATAATCTATTCATACAAAATTGGCCTTTGAATAAATTTGCCTTTGAAAGTTTTTAAAACTGCAGAAGACATGTTTTTACTTTTAACATGTTTGCAGGTTGCTTGTAGTGCAAAGCAACAAGTGGCTTGTGTTTGGAAGACAGACAACACTGTTAAGGATCTGTGAGAAGACTCCTTGGTGTCCCGAAGCAAAGTTGCAGCTTCAAAGCTTCACACATCATCCCTGATCCCTGACAGAGCATAAGTTTCAGTGCGGCTCCTGGAAAATGAAGAAGAGGGCCTTGCCTGGACCACCCCACAGACCACCAGCAACTCCAGCCTCCTGGTGCAGACTGGGTGAAAACATCTATCCAAGAAATGCTTGTATCAAACAACGACTTGTACCTTGTAAACATGTATAATTTCCATATGTAAATTATAAACTTAAAAAAAAGAATAAATCAATGTTAACAAAGGCCATTAACATACCAGCTGAAAGTCATCGGCTTTGAAGTTCTCTGCTGGTAGTGTGTCTCTGACACCTCCCCCTATGGCCCCCTGGTTAGATATCTCCAATGTTCACCCTGTTGAAGGACACAGCAGTTGTACTGAATAGGTGTTGAGTGTCATCAGCAACATTCTACAACCTAATGCCACGGGTTTCGTATCTAACCCAGCAGTAATAATAAAAATACCACTGTAGGAGCTAAAGCTTTTGGTTTCCCATTCAAATAAAGGACATACAGTTAAACCCACACTACAAACTTTTATTTTTAAATTAATTTTAAATTAAATAATTAACGCATGAAGAAACATACACAAACAAGCACGAAATTCACTCTACAGTAGCAACGAAATAATTTTATGGTTGGGGGTCACCACAACATGAGGAACTGTATTAAAGGGTCACTGCATTGGGAAGGTTGAGAACCACTGCTCTAGAGGATGACTAATTCTCTTTTGGTTTCCAACTCAATTGCAGTCCCCTATTTATTTGGTGGAACTGATATCATTTATGATATCAGTCATGATAGTTTAGACACATATGCACATGTGTATGCATACAAATGTAAGTTATTGTGTTGAAGGGTTTTTAAAGGGTGTACTATATCTTACATGATATTTCTTTTTATGAAGCATCTTTACAAGCTCTCTAAGGATAGTTTTATGGATCTGGCTATTGTTTTGTCCACTGAGGAAAAGTACTCCATAGTATAAATATGGCACAATTTCTGTAGCTCTTCCCTTGTTAAAGGTATGTTATGATGCTTCTCGTTTTTGGCTATTAAAAAATGTTCAATAAGTAGCACTGTTTGTGCCTTTTTGTGTAGTTGTATTTTAAGATATCCAACTAAAAATTTTGTGGGAAAAAATTCAGTAAGACTTCCAAATTGCTCTCAAGCAAGATTGTATCAATTTACATTTTTATAAGTCAAAACTTCATATGATCAAAGTTTAAACTGCCTTGTTTTTATTGGAGAAAAATACCATTTTATTGCTATTTTACTTTTTGTCCTAATTTCTAGTGGGGTTAAGATTATTTTACATATAAATTGACTATTTGTGTTTTCTATTTATTAATTTTTCTATATTTTATAGCTTGATTGTTAAATTTTCTATTAATTCTTAAATATGTATAATATGAATATTTATCATGCACTATGTATTTTGAATACTTACGTATATATTTTCTCAAAAATATTTCACTTATTTTGAATTTTGTGAAGTCTTTTATGACATAAGTCACTTAATTTAGATAAATTCATAATTGTTTTTCATTGAATTTTTTTAAATTTAAGAATAACTTTCCCTAACTCCAAGATCCTGTGTCTATGAGCTATGTAAGTTGCATTTTCTATTTCATTCATTGTATTCTGCAGTTGCAGAATTTCTATTTTCTTTTTTGTGATTTCAATTTCTTTGGAGACCCTTTAATTTTTGTATTGTTTCCTAATTTTTTTCAATTTCTTTGTGTTCTCTGGAAGATCACTGAGCTGCCTTAAAAGTTATTTAGTTCTTTGTCAGGCGGTTAGTAGATTTCTATTTCTTTGGAAAATTACTGTGTTCTTTTGGTGTGTTAAGTTTCCTTCATTGTCCTTTGTTGTTGTTATTGTTGTTGCCTTGTTTTGATATCTGCTCATTTAATGGTGCAGTCACCTCTCCCAGACATTATGGATGGGTTTCAGTGGGGGAAAGATTTTCCTTGACAGGTAGATGTAAGAATGCCCGTGGTTCTGTCTCTGCTAAGAGTGAGATGGTGTAGTCTCTATGTGGCTCTGTCTGTTGCATTCAGTGTTGGTGAAGATTGGCCTCTGTGGCCAGCCAAGGCTATGGTGTCTGTGAAAGTGGTGAAGGCGATGGATCTTTTTTGGCAAAGACTGCTGGGGTTACCCCATTGCTTTCTCTACTACCAGGGAAATTCATGGCTGAGAGGATCTCTCTTGGGACTGGGTCTGGCTTGCAGGTAGCAGCAGTGTCTGATGCCCAACACCTGCAGAGTGCCCCTGGACTCAGAGTCTGAAGTATAGGCCTGCATGGGAGGCCCAAACCTCCAGGGTCCTGGTAAGGGTGGCTCTACTGCTGGGGTGCTGCAGCCACACTGGCAGTGATGTGCAGGGCATGAGTGTTTATGAGGAGCTGGGGTCCAGATCAGGGATATGCACAGAGCCACGCTGGATCCAAGGCCTGGGGGACAGATGAGCCTATAGCAGCAGTGGCTCTGGTTACTGAGGCACAGGGAGCACAGTGCAGCAATGGAGCTGGAGTCTGAAGCATGGACGCACTAGGAGATGCAGCTGCCCTGGAGTCCAGGGAGCAGATCAGCTTACTGTGACGGTGACTCAAATGCAAAGGCATGGGCTTCCAGGGCATGGCTGAAGAGCTATGGAGCATCACATGGACATGTGCACAGTTACTAGTGCTCCCATGCCCAGGGTGGGGCCAGCCGACAGCCATCGTGGCTTCAGTGTTTGAGACCTGGGTATTCACAGTACAGTCACAGGGCTGAGGTATGGAAAGTGGGGCAGCACAGAATAGCCAAGGATCTGGCACCTGGGGTGGGACATCAACACACATAGAGCAGCTGAGACTTCAGAGGTAGAGGTGCATACAGGGCTGAAGGGGTGATGATTACAGTTCTGGGGCAACACAGTAGTGTCTCCTTTCTGGAGAAGGGTCAATGGTGTCTCCTCCGTGGGCCCATGATGGAGATGTTTGCAGTGACATAAGTGGCAAAACCGTCCAGTGTCCCCTGCAGAGCAGGCCACTGGAGACTGTGGCAGCACTTGTCACATAGCTGAAGCTGATATGTCTTCTTTGTCCCTAGCTGGCTTCAGATGTCTCAAGTATGCCAATGTCCCCAGCAATCCTTTACACAGGGTTATTCTCCATTTTTTTTTTTTTTTTTTTGTTCCAGTATATTGCTGCAGATTCTCAAATGGATACCTAAAAAGGCTGCCATCATTCATAGATGATTTAAGATATGATTATCATTCCTTTTTTGACTGCTGTTGCTTGTAAGGGGAGGAAGATCTGTACCTTCACCTTGCAATGTTGCTGACTTCACCTCCCTATTTTTTGCACCGTTACTTTCTCTATAAATTTAGAGTCAGCTGGCTACATTTATTTTACAAAAAACCTAATAACATTCTAATTGCTATCATAGTGAATTTGTAGATTAATTCAAAGAAAATCAAGTTCTTCTATATTACATTTTCTCATCTATCAGCATGTAATATTGCTCCATTTATTCAGATAAAATTCATTGTTGACTTTTTATTTATTTATTTATTTATTTATTTATTTATTTATTTATTTATTTATTTTGCAGATTTGGGCCAGGGCTGAGTTTGAACCTGCCACCTCCGGCATATGGGGCCGGTGCCCTACTCCTTTTGAGCTACAGGTGCTGCCCTTGACTTTCTTTTTTTCTTTCTTTCTTTCTTTCTTTTTTTTTTTTTTTAAATTCTGTACAGATATGGTGTATTTTAAAATAATTTTTAGGAAAGTTATAATATTTGTTTTACATACATGTGACTTTTCCCTTATGTTACATTTATAAATGGGTCATTTTTAATTATGTAGATGCCATTGATTTTTCTTTTTCTTTTTTTACCTTGTCCTCTGTTTGAACACTCATTATTTTATTTTATTTTTTTAATTTTTTAGTTTTTTTATTAAGTCATATATACATAGATTATGAATACATTTATGTCTTTGTGAGATTCAATGTGTTGATAATTTGTACAAATTGGAGTGCTTATATCCTACTAATTAACATAGCTTTCACCTCGTGTGCTTAATCACAGCTTTAAGACATTTGTGTTCAATACTAGATAGATTTGACGTGTATCCTTGCAATATGCTTCATAGGTGAGGTCCCACCATTAACCCTCCCTCTAAGGAACTACCCCCCTCTTTCCCTCCCCCACTCCCCTTTTCTCCTTCATCCTGGACTATAGTTGTGATTCATCTCTTATATGAAAGTGTGGATGATTATAAATTGGTTTCACAGTAGTACTGAGTACATTGGATACTTTTTTCCATTCCTGAGATACTTTACTAAGAAGAATATTTTCCAGTTTTATCCATGTAAACATAAAAGAGGTAAAGTCTCCCTCTTTTTTTAATGCTGCATAGTATTCCATAGTATACATACACCACAATTTATTGATTTATTGGTCAATGGGCACTTAGGCTTCTTCCAAGACTTGGCAATTATGAATTGAGCTTCAATAAACAATTTGGTGCATATGTCTTTGTTGCCAATTGATTTTTGGTCTTTTGGCTATACACCTAGTAGAGGAATTACAGGATCAAACGGCAGGTCTACGTTTAGATCCCTGAGTGTTATAATTTCTAGTTGATTTTCTTAGGCCAATGTTTAAATCGTGTACTTTTTATAATGATTTCTCTCTCACATTCAAATTTTATATCCCTTCTATTTCATTGAATTGTTATGTTTCCTAGTATCTCAAATACAGTGTGAACACTACTGAGTGCTCTGTCCTCCCCATCCCCAATTTATTGATATATGATTGCAAAATGAAAATTGTATAAATTGAAGGTGTATAACTTGATGTTTTGATATATGTATATATTATGAAATTATTACCATATGGGCTAATTCATATATCCGTCACCTCACATAGTTACTTTTTTTGTTTGTGGTCAGAACATCATTACTAGCTAGAATCATCATGCTGTATGTTGTCTTCGGAACTTATTCATCTTATAACTGAAACCTTGTGTCCTTTGACCCACATCTCCCAATTTCTCCCACTTTCCGCCATCCCCTAGAAAGTCTTGTCTGTTGGTATGATTTTTTTTTTTTTTTTTTAGTTAATACTTCTTTGGGGGGGGGGGAAACACTTGTAGTGAATGAACAAAAAACATTTTTATGCTATTATTTGTATCTACCATGCCATGAATTCATAGGGGAAGAGGTTCCAGTAGCTTAGGGAGGCACCTTGCCATTGAACATGACAAAGTGTTGATTGACTTTTGAATTCATGGGAAATAGGTTTCAGCACCATGTATCACTGCTACATGGGGGCTATTGGTTATCCTGTGTGCTGTGCTATATACCTATTATGCCATGAGCTCATGGGGAATAAATAGGTTCTTGCAGCTAAAAACATGGGTCCACTGGTACTCCTGTGTGCTATGTTATATGCTTTTTATGCCATGAATTCATAGGGAATGGGTTCCAGGAGCTCAGGCTCCTTTCCATTAGTTCTCACAAAGTGGGCTTCTCTGGGTGGTACAGGCTGGCACTTCAGTTGAACCCAGGTACCTTTCTCTTTGGCTTCCTTCTTTTTCTGATCATTTTCCTTTACACGTTTCAGAAAGCTATCTCGGCTCTTAGAGTGCTTAATATGCTCAATATGAACATTAATCCACTTCGCAAGGATCTTGCCCTTCACTTGTTTGTTTACAACACTGCCAACAGCATGCTGGGTAACACTGTAGACTCTTCTAGTTTTGCCATGGTAACATTTGTGTGGCATGCCTTTTTGAACAGTACTCATTCCCTTGATGTCTACAATATCAACTTTCTTGTAGATTCGCATATATGTGGCCAAAGGAACAACTCCATGTTTTCTAAAGGGCCTAGAGAACATGTATCGGGTGCCTCTCCTCCTTCCCTTTGTGTTGGTCATTTTAGTGAATTACTGGAAGATGGCATCTCTGGCCGAAAAAGCTGTTGCTATGATTTTGACATTTTTAGATTACACCCATAGTGTAATCATACAGTATTGTCTTTATGTGTCTGGCTTATTTCACTTTTCATAATGTCCTCCAAGTTCATCTACGTTGTCACAAACAGCAGAACTTCCTCTTTAGTTCACATTTTCTTTATCCATTTATCTGTCAATGGATATTTAAGTTGCTGCTATGTTGTGGTCATTATGAAAAATACCACAAAATACATGGAAGTATAGATATCTCTTCAAGATGGTGATTATATTTTGTTTGGATAAATATCTATACTAGCATCACTAGATTATATAATAGTTCTATTTGTGATTTTTGACAAATCTCCAAATTGTTTTCCATAATGGCTATACCCATTTACAGTCTTATTAATAGGATTTAATTGTTCCCTTTTATTCCCGTCTGCGCTAAAACTTGTTCCTTTCGACTTCTTGATAATAAATTACTTTAATAATGAGATATTATCTCATTGTGCTTTTCATTTGAATTTCTCTGTTGATTAGAAATTTTGAGCAACGTTTCATAAATCTGATGGCCATTGGGTCATCTTTAGAGAAATATCTAATCTAGGCCTTTCTTGACCTGTTTTTGATCAAATTGTTTCTTTTTCCATTGAGTTGAATGAGTTCATTATACATTTTGGACATTAACCCTTTGTTGGCTATATGGCTTGCAAATATTTTCTCCCAGTTTATAGGTTGCTTTTTCATTTTATTGTTATGTTGCATTTGATGTATCATTTTAGTTTGATTTATTCTCGCAAGTTTATTTTTGCTTCTGTTGCATGTGATTTCAGTGTCACATCCACAAATCATTGCCAAGACCAATTTCAAGGAGCTCTTCTATTATGTTTTCATCTAGGAGTTTTAGAGTTCCAGGTCTTACATTTAAGTCTTTAAACCATTTTGAGTTATTTCTTGTGTGTGATTTAAGACTTTTACCCTTTTGCATGTTGCTATCCTATTTGCCGACACCATTTATTGAGAGGCTATCCTTTCCAAATTGCATGTTCTCAGAAACCGTTTCAAAGAATAGCTAAACATATATGCATGGACTTGTTTCTGATCTCTATTCTCTTTATACTGGTATCATGTGGTTTTAATTACTATAGTTAGGTAATATAATTTGAAAACAGAAAATGTGATGACTAAAGTTTTATTGTTTTTTTTTTTTTTTTGCAGTTTTTGGTCAGGGCCAGATTTGAACCTGCCACCTCCAATATATGGGCCAGCACTCTACTCCTTGGACCCACAGGCGCCACCCTAAAGTTTTATTGTTATTGTTCAATATTGATTTAGCTACTCAGCATCATTAAAGTTTCATAAATATTTCATGAAAAAAATTTTATTTCTGTAAGAAATGTCATTGAAATTTTGATAAAGATTGCATGGACTATGTATATTATTTTGGATACTATGAATATTTTGATAATATTAGTACTTTCAATACATAAACATGATATATTTTCATGTATTTGTGTCTTTTTCAATTTTTTGAATCTATGTCTTATAGTTTTCAGTGCACATATATTTTACTGCAATGGTTAAATTAATTCCTAAGAATTTTATGCTTTTTTTATGCAATTGTAAGTGGGATTGTTTTCCTATTATACTTTTCAGATAGCTCACTGTAAGCACACAGAAATACAAATGATTTTCTTATCTTAATTTTGTATCCTGCAACTTTACTGAAATTTTCTAACAGTTTTTTGGTGGAGTTTTATTTCTTTACATAAAATAATGCCAGCTGCAAACTAAAATTTTTATTTTATCTTATTTCATTTCATTTATAGAAACAGGGTCTTTCTCTGCTGCCCTGCCTAGGCTGGAGTGCGGTGGTGAGATTATAGCTCAGAGCAACCTCAAACTTCTGGACTCCTCCCACCTCACTTTTGCAAGTTAACTAGGGCTGTAAGCACACACCACCACCTTTTATTCCTTTTTCTTGCCTAATTGCTTTATCCAGGACTACCACTGTTTTGTTTAATAGAGATAGTAAGTGAGCATTCTTTTCTTGTTCCAAAACTTGGACAAAAACCTAATGTTGAGTATGGTGTTAGCTATAGTTATATATGGTCTTTGCTATTTTGAAACACATCCTCTGTACCTAATTTATTGAGAATTTTTTTTTTTTTTTAATCATGAGATGATGTTGAATTTTATCAATTTTTTTTTTTTTGGCATCTATTGAGATTATCATATGATTTATAATTCTTTATTAGATAATGTGATATATTATGCTTATTGCTTTGGGTAAGTTGAAAAAATCCTTGCATCCTAGGGATGAATCCAACTTTATCACTGTGTATGACCTTTATAATGTGTTTTGGATTTGGCTTGCTAGTATTTTGTTGAAGATTTTTGCATGTATGTTCACCAGGGCTTTGCAATTTCTTTTGTGGTATCCTCTGGCTTTGGTGTCTGGGAAATGTTTGCCTGTTTTTTGAAAGGGATATGGAAATATTCTTCTTCATCAACATTTTGGGTGACTTTGAGAACTGGCATTGATTATCGGAATGTTTGGTGGAACTCGCCAGTAAATCAATCAGGTCCTGAGCTTCTGTTGTTACTGTTGTTCTGAGGTTTTTGATTACTGATTTGATTTCCATACTTTTTTTTTGTTCTCCTCAAAATTTTAATTTCTTCATGATTGAGTCTTGGTAGGTTGCATATTTCTAAGGATTTATTCATTTCTTCTAGGTTATCCAAGTTGTTGGAATATCATTATTTATAATAATCCCTTATCACTTTTTATTGTTACTGTGCTATTGGTTTTAATGTCTTCTATTATTTCTGATTTTATCTATTTGAGTCTTCTCTCTCATCCTTCTGATACTGTCATAATACATATATTCTATCTCTTACTGATCTTATAAATCCCACAGGCTTTCTTCATTCCTGCCCTGTTCTTTGTTATTTTTGGTCCTTTGACTGGATAATTTCACATGACCTGTCTTCAAATTTATAGATTCTATCTTTTGCTTGATAAAGTCTACTGTTAAAACTCTCTGTTACATATTTCATTTAATTCCATGAATTCTTTAGCTCCAGACATTCTGTTTTATTCTTTTCCCTATTTTTATTTCTGTTAAACATTTTATTTTGGTTGTACTTCTTGGTTTTTCTTGAGTTGTTTACCTGAGTTCTCTTGTAGCTCACTGAGCCTCATTAAAAAAACCATAAATTTTTTTTTTTTTAATTTTGTGTCAGGAAATCAATAGATCTCAATTTTTTTGCATTGGTTATTAGAAGATTACTAATACTGCTTCTCTGGCAGTGCGTTTCTCCTTGTAGTTTTGTGTTCCACCAAGCCTCACATTGCTGTCCTCACCTTTGAAGAAGCAGTCACCTGCTCACTACTTAATGACTGACACGGGGAGGAAAACGCTTTCATGTCTCAGTCTCACACGGGAGCCTCAGGCTCTCTCAGACCTTTGCCATGGACTTGTCTTCTTCCACACTCCCCCCCCCCCTTTTGAGGTGAGTTGATAGAATTATGTATCTTCCCCCTCTCTCTTTTTTTTCTTTTCACCTTTCTATTTTATTTCATTTTATTTTATATACATTTAAAATACCCTTTATTTGACATAGGTTTGTCTGTTTGTTTGTTTTTATTAAATGATAGCTGTGTACATAAATGCAATCATGGAGTAAGATGTGCTGGTTTTATAGACCATTTGACATATTTTCATCATACTGGTTAACATAGTCCTCCTGGCACTTTCTTAGTTATTGCGTTGAGACATTTATATTCTACACCTAGTAGATTTCACATGCACCCTTGTAAGATGCACTATAGGTGTGATCACCAATCACCCTCCCTCCGCCCATCCTCCCCCTTCCCCTCCCCCCCCCCTTGATCCTGCAAAGCCAGGCTGGGCTCTGAGAGTCTGCCATGTGGTTTTCCGAGGGTGGTGCCCTGCACACACCCCCTGCACAGTCCACCTGGCCATCTGACGTGCTACAGAACTGCTCTCAGAGGTCCTCTCTGGCTCTGTGCTGGGCATGTGCGGAGCCACCCAGGGCTGGGAGAGTGAGCTGTGCTGCTGGGGATCCCCAGGGCAGGGCTCCAGGGCACAGGTGCACATTCCCAGGGACTCCACCATTCAGTCAGTGAGGTCTGCAGCCTTTCCTTGAGTTCTGAGCCCTGGTTGAGCGTCTTCCTCCCTGCTCTCAGCCTGTCCCAACCTTCTGCCATGTTGATTACTTCTGTATTCTAGGGGAGAGAGGGGAGTGGATCTTTGGGGCAGCATCCCATCCATCTTGGAGAGCTGGACCCTCACTTAGGGCACTCTCACTTTCTTCCATGGAAGACCTCACAGGCCTGGTTGTTTGCATTGACTCTAAGCTGTGACCTGTGGTGCCTTGTGTGGGGAGAGAGGGGGAAGGAACATGGGTAATGTAAAACTGTTCTATAACTGTCCTCAATGTATCTATTTTGAGATTTTTTGCTTCAGGGTGGTGTTGGAGCCTCTGAACTTCACCCTGGACTCCCACATAGGTATTCTAATCTGTCAGTGTTTGCCAAGCCTGATGCTTCCGTGCAGAGAAAACAAAGCTTCTGTTCTCCCCCTTGCCAACATTACTACCACTAGCAGTGGTTTAAAGCATCTTTGTTTTTTGATTTAATATTATTTTAATTTTATTTGCATTTAATTTACTAATATGTTTGAGTCCATAGTTGCATTGGAATTCTAGGTATGAGAAATTCATAGTTTGTGTTATATATTCAAGAAATATAAACTGATAAAAATGATCAGACTCAACATATAGGTTTCAGAATAATTCAATTTTTTTCATATAAAAGTTGTCCATTCTTTACTCAGATTTTAGAAACATTGGTTTGGGTAGGATTACACAGTGTTAAATAATAAAGGAAACTTGAGTTATCTACACCTGAATTTGGATCCTACCTCTGACAAATTAGTTGTTCATTTTCATTAATAATAATAATAATAATAATGATAAACTTTTATGGGAGTGGTAGCCACTATAAATTATTCATCTAGAAAAGGTGAAATTAAGAAAACATATGTTAAGAAGTATGGTGACATATAGTTTTTATGACAGAGACTCAGAGGTGGCTGGTTACACCACAGCTGTAGTAACTCAGGTACGGGGGTGAAGCCAGGAATGGGGTAATGAGAGGGAGGGGCAGTTAGGAACCGGGAGGGTTATGATTAAATGTGTCTTGACCTGATGAAATGTGAAGCAATGTAGACTATGATATCACATGGCTCCTTTTCTTCCTTGAAAGCACTGAAGTGAACTTTATTCTTTTATTATTAGTTAATACCATTTGGCTGCTCTCTGCATCCCTGTGACAGGACTTGATTCTGCTTCGATTTGCCCACAACATACAACCAAGGAGGATGCTGATGGACGGCAGTGGGGAAACCACAACAAAAATAGCACATATGTCTGTTTTCCATGTCAGTTCGTACAGAAATGTAAGCGTTTACGTTGTAATTACAAAAATTTAACAATGAACTGAAGAACAAATGATATTAATAACAACAGGATAAGCTTCATTTTTCACTTCACTCTGTGTTGCTACAGCACATTCTAATACAAGGAAATATATTCAGCCTTTTAACCATAAATGTCTATGTTTTGGGAAATATTTCGGAGTTACTATACATAATCACATCTAGGTCATTATAAGAGTTCATGAAATAAGAAGTAAGACAGGACAAAGTTTTCAAACAGTTTAATATTAAAATAACCAATCTTAATACATATAAATTAGCTCATCTAAAATTTATCTCAAATATTGAAGAATTTAGAAGTTAAATCATAGTATGAAAATTTATGTGACTATAAAGCTGTATTTTATATTCCAATTCAAAAAATTGTCTCAACTATTTTATTCCTTCTAAAGTACCAAATACACTTGTTTTTATAAGCTTTTGTAATAAAAAGAGTTATTGAAAGTCAAGATTTTTATCTATATTTTACCTTCGATATTTAAATCCTTTTCTGTGGGTTTCTCTGTTAGTAGTGATAAAAAGCATTCATTTCTTATTTCTGTGTGCAAAGCTTTTAGAAAGTGCTGGTGTATTGTTGGCAAAAGACCATTAGCATGCTGGTGATGGCAGGAAGAGTAACTTTGATTCTGAAATTCTGTTACTTAAGATTTTATTGCATTCCTTCAACATGAAGAATATGGAAGCTTGTTAGTACAATAATTACAAACATTTCCTTGAAGTCATTTTTATCTGTCCACATTTTGAATAGACAAGGGAGTTGGAATCTGAATACACAGTGCTATTCCTTTGATTATGCTCTGAGTGCAAACATTTAAAGCAACTTTAATGAAACCCACTGGGAGATTTTTTTTTCCCTGGTACCAATTCATTTTTATTTTGACTTCGTAAAGAATGCTCATGATCTCGATGTGAGCTTGAAGCAACATACTTGACTGCAGAGGTGAAATATTGGTGAATCAATAGCAAGCATAAGGATTGTGGTGTGATGTTGTGTGAGTTTACTTTTAAAATAAACCAGGAACTATTTAAATATGATAATTATCATTTTAATACAATGCCATAGTACTGCATTTAATCAATTTTCTAAAAATCATTCTAAATCACTCTTTATTTCACTATGCCAAATTATTTGTAACAAAATTTATTATAAGAAATTGTTCATTTTGCTGTTCTGCTCTTAAAAATCACAACATATTTAATTAACATTTGGTGTCACAGTTCATCTCTTCTTCCAGCCAAATGGATCTTTGCCCCCCACGTAAAAGCAGCATGATTGAGACCTTCAGGATGAGATGTATCTGACAGAGTAGCTTTTCAAAGTGAAGTGTTTTTCCACCTGTGAAGAGATAGGAGTAAATTTGAAAGGTCACAGCAACAAAGAATGCAGTTTGGTGGTGTCCTCATTTTTAGACTCTGGGAAGGATTTCCACTAAATGAAAGGCCTGTGAAGGAGGAAGCCAAAACATATCAGCTTCCCAGGGGCTGGGGCCTCCACCACGCCAGGTCTAGTCCAGCACAGGCCTCTGCGTTTCCAGTCCTCCAGCTTGAAGATTATTAAATCAGATAGCCAGACCCTTTCTGCACTGGTGATGCCTGCAGTGCTGAGTTGAGTATTTCCCCTCACAGTTCAGCCTCCCACAGTTGTGGGAAACCCATGTCCATAAACAGAGGAGGGGCAGAGGGAAGCGGACCTGTCCAGCCAGGGTCCTGGAGCACCTGGGAGAGGACAGCCACATCATTGGTCTCAGCCTGGTCCCCTCTAAAGTGGGTTAGTAGCAGAGACCTTGTTGTTACTCTCAATGGGAGAATTGGGTGCTGGAGGGTTCAGGGTAAGCTGGGGAGGAAGGCGGATCAGGGTAGACACCCACAATACTGCCTTCCATGGAGACAAGGTCTTGTGTGTGTGCGTACACGTGTGTGCGTGTGTGCCTGCTGGTGGAGACATCTTCCCACCAGGTTCTTTCTCATATGTATCAATAATCAGGCAGCAGGCAGGAGCTGGGTACTTTCTCAATTAATCAATAATTAGGACCCATATGGAGGGGACAGGCTGGGATGGAAAACGGTGGGCTGAAGTTAAATAAAGTTGCCTGCCATTTGAGTTGGCTAAAATAAGAGTGGGCTGATATTAAACAAAAGCTAAAAGAAAAGCAAAATGTGCATTGTGAGAATATTCACTGAGTGAATATTTACATAGGATCTTGAAGGTGTGTAAATGTATGTTTAAAAAGCCATAAAAAAGCTAAATTGTATATACGTGTAAAAATATGCATATAAATTATGGACAGCTTTGCTATTTTAAATCAGCTTTAAGTTATAAACGCTCTTTTATTTTCTTATGTAATTTTCTTGTATCTTTCATGCTCTCTTCAAAGAACAATTATTTTTAAAATGAAACAGTTTTATTTAAAACACAGAGGGATTAAATGGTGCTTAAGGTGTTTAAAAATGCAATCCATAGTTAATCTAGAGAGAACATTTGGTGCCTTCTTTTTCTAATATAATCCTCTACAGTTGTATGTTTTTCATGCTGTGTGATTGACTTTGTCTACTAAAAATCTATTTTTTCTTTTTACAGAGTTATTCTACATAATAACACCTAATATTGGAGGGTCTTCTCTAGTTCAATGGAACTATGTATAACTTCTTGTTTAATCCTCTCAACCTTTCTGAGACCTGAGTACAGTAGAAACTACTCTCATTGTTTTAGAGATGACAAACAAAAGCAAAATGTCCAAGGATGTAGAACCACTCGGTGCAACCCAGACCACTTAGATCTCTTGTTGTCAAGGACTATGTTACCTCATCATCCTACAAGCCCTCTCAGAGTTTGCACAGTGTAAACTACCTGCCTGAATTCCTTGAGAAACAGAAATATTCCCAGGGGACAGACAAGAACACGAGAGAAAGAGAGAGAGACTCACAGTCTAAGGAGACCCTTTAACCTCTAGAGCTTTGCCCAACAAATAAAAACAATACTAGCTTACAGTGCAAAGCCCTCATGGAACCCGAGGGGGTGGCTTTGCAGAGGACTTAGTGGCTGATTCTTTAACCCTTATCTAAAGTGTTTGTCCATTCCCAGCAACTCTCCTCCAGGAGAGACACCGTCCCAGCTGCGCAGCATCAGGCTGAGATGCACTGTGCTTGCTGGGGCTGGATGATTCCCTCAGCATTGGTTCTGGGCAGTTCTGTCTGCAACAAAGAACAGACCTAGACTATGTAACCACAAGGCAGTACGGAACTTGAAATGCAACATATTCAGTTTCTCTATGTGATAACTGGCTTTGAGAAAGTCATTTACCTTGATAGATAAATTTTTCTCATGGTATTCTGAGCCTTTGCAATTTAGAAGTATAGAAAAGAGATCTTTAAAACTTTTCAAAATATTTGCTTTGAGATACTATAGACTAGTGAGCCTCATTAAGCTACAAATGAAAGCCAAAAAAAAGTTTCCGGGTTTTTTTTTGTTGTTGTTTGTTTGTTTTGTTTTTTTGCTAGAGTAACCTCTGAATTATTATATTGTCATCACACAAATAGAGCTGGACTAAGAAAAATCTACTCATTCTGTAGGAATTTTATTAGGATTAAATCTAAAAAATGTTACATACCTGGTATATTTTGAGTATAAAATAAACATATATTTTTGTTACATCATGACCCACGTGGTGAAAATTGTTGCATTTTTGCCACTGATCTCATTTTTCCCTAAATGCTGCACGTCTGGGATTCTTGTCCCTCTGCACAACTCTTGCTCCACTCTCTGTTTGCTTCTTCTGCTGTGTCCTGAGATATCCACGACTAAATTAAGGCACATTTGTTGAAATGTTTTGTTTGTTAAATGACGCTTTGATCTCATCACATATATAAATCTATCTTTTCTCCCTTCTTTCTGAATGAGCTCTAGTTAAAAATTAGTGGCATAACTGTACCAGTAAGACATGGCACTGCCCCCAGGGACTTCAGACCCTAATAGAGGGATACGGACTGTGTGCTCCTGTGCCTATGTGTTTTCATAAGTAACATGTAGCGATTTTAACAATTGAATTTTTATAAGGTTGAAGACATGTAAGCGTAATAGATACATTTTGACAGATATGAAATAGGAGAGATAAAAGGAGAGTCTACCCTGGGTTGTAGATATTTGAGCTAATAATTAAAATATAAGCAGACATTTACTGGGCTGCTCATCAGTGAAAATCATTTCAGGCAGACCTGAGGACTAAGCCGTGAAAACATGAAAGGATCAAGGCTCTGAAACCAATACAGAAGAACTGAAATTTGGAAAACAAAAACATTTAGAAGCATGTTTTAAATTCTAGGAATAAGAAAGGTTTTGAAGAGGAAGGTAAATTATTCAGAACACATTTACACTTCATCCTCCAGTCAGTGCAAGACTTGATAGCAGAGGGAAAATTTTACATTAAGGAAAAAAAATCAGTCTTATTTCAGAATAGAGAATGAATTTTGGAAAGGGAAAGCAAATGATTAGAGGCAATAATACAAAGGAGAAAAGGTGTGAACTTTGACCAAGACCGCAGAGTCGGGGTAAGACTCAGAGGCACCTGCACATGTGGAGTCTGCAGCAACCTGAGACTGGTCTGGCTCAGAAGGGAGTTTAACGTGGCAGAAGCTAAAGTGTCTAATGTCACACTCGGCTTCTGCTGGGGTGTGGGGGTGGATTAGCAGATTAAACGAAGGGATAGAAGAGAAACTGTATATAGGGAGGGAAAGAGAGAGGTTCATTTGAACAGATCAAGGTTGAGATAGTAACTAAAAATGTTAAACCATGTGAAATTGACAATATTTGTTCATTTGTGTTAATGAATCCAGAAAGGTTGTATTTTACTTTCTAGGCTCAGTTGCTCACCACATAGACAGCCAATTACTGAGACAAGAAGGATTGCCAAGGAAGGAAGGAAGTTTATTTATTATTAACAGGGCAGAGGGAGGACAGCCTCAACTCTTTCTCCCATCCCTTCCTCGGTCAGGGGTTTTCTAGAGGTGAAAAGAATAATACATGAAGTGAGTGAGCATCAGTGTACGTGCGGTCGGAGTGCAGGCCGCAGGCACAGTGAGAAATCATAGCAGCAGATACGCTGCCTGATCAAGAACTGGCAGGTGAGCTCCTGCCAGGGTGCAACGTTCAGCAGTGTCATGAGCTGGGGGCTGGTAGTGGTCATCTCCCTGACCCTGTGCACAGGCAGGTGAGGTCGGAGCAGGTGCCCAGCCGGCCCTTGGCCAAGGTTTGTGGTGGAATATGAACAATTGGTGTGTAAAGCCTGGTAGGTGTCTGATGGTTGCAAGGAGCTTCCACTGTTTCTGCAAAACTACTCAAAAAGGAATGGATTCGTGAAACAGGAAGTTAGGAAGTGGGATTTATATCGAATCCAGGAACTCTTTGCTTAGGATTCCTGAAAGGAGAAAAGATAATAGACAAAAGTGACACTTCTAACCAAGGAAAGAGAAAGTCCTAGAAGGGAATGGAGATATAACATCAAATATATCTCAATGTCTTTGCGGCTTGCAGAAAAAAATTAATACCGAATATAAAAGAGATATAACTTATTAGAGAGATATTTACATAATGTCTAATACATTTAATTTTTTTCATGAATTGTGTATTTAAAAATTGGCTCAGAGTGGTTTAGAAATACTTAGAAAGACACAAACAACTAAAACTAGATCAAGAATAAACAGAAAATCTAAATAGGTTTATCACAGCAAGGAGATTGAATCACTAACTTAAAATTTTTATGTAAAAACATCTAAACTCAGATGGGTTGATGGGTGAATTTTACCAAACATTTAAAGAAAAATTAACAACATAAATCTTTCCAAAAGGAATGTATTAATTTGCATTCCCACTGCCATTTTTCACTGATAAATATTTATTGTGCTGGGCGGCACATGTGGCTCAAGGAGTAGAGTGCTGGCCCCATATGACAGGGGTGGCAGGTTTGAGTGTGTAGAAGTGTAGAAGTGTTCCCTTTTCTCCACAT
>CAUYPK010060101.1:0-26077 GCA_963574355.1 Loris lydekkerianus | reverse complement strand
CCCATTTCAGGGTGGGCAAGGGACTTAAAGAGAAACTTCTCTAAAGAAGACAGACGCAAAAACTACAAACACATGAAAAAAAGCTCATCATCCATAATCATCAGAGAAATGCAAATAAAAACTATTTTGTGATATCACCTAACCCCAGTAAGAGTAGTCCACATAACAAAAGCCCAAAACCAGAAATATTGGCGTGGGTGTGGAGGAAAGGGCACACTTCTACACTGCTGGTGGGAATGCCCACTGATATGTCCCTTCTGGAAGGATGTTTGGAGAATACTTAGAGACCTAAAAATAGACCTGCCATTCGATCCTGTAATTCCTCTACTAGGTTTATACCCAGAACACCAAAAGTCACAATATAACAAAGACATATGTACCAGAATGTTTATTGTAGCCCAATTCATAATTGCTAAGTCATGGAAGAAACCCAAGTGCCCATCGACCCACGAATGGACTAGCAAATTGTGGAACATGTATACCATGGAATACTATGCAGCCTTAAAGAAAGATGGGGACTTTACCTCTTTCATGTTTACGTGGATGAAGCTGGAACATATTCTCCTTAGTGAAGTATCCCAGGAGTGGAAGAAAAAGTAGCCAATGTACTCAGCCCTACTATGAAGCCAAAGTATAGCTTTTCACATGAAGGCTATAACTCAACTATACCACAAGACTTTGGGGAAAGGACCAAGGAAGGGGAAGGGAGGGGGTAGGTTTTGGTGGAGGGAGGGTGATGGGCTGGGCCACATCTATGGTGCATATTTTTATGTATAAAAAATAGTGTTTACAATGCTGGAAAAAAACCAAACTAAACACCAGCCTTTTGGAAACGCCCCAGGTTTGGGTGTGGGGGGGGGGTTTTTTGGGTGGGGGGGGGGGGGGTTTGGGCCACATGTATGGTGCATATTTTTATCTATAATAATAAAAAATAAATAAATAAATAAATTTTAAAAATCAGCACATTGTACCCCACATATGCACATATAATCTATGTGTATTTGACTTAATAAAATAAAATAAAATTAATGAATTGGATTTAAGTGCCTTAACTTCAATAGAGCTGAAAACCATTTAATGAAAAACAAACTACTACATTGTCTATATAAGAAAAGTATCAATAAGTACCAAGTTCCTATGTTTGTTTCTGGGATGGTAGTGGAGGGGATGTGAGAATTAGGGGATTTAAGGAGAAACAGGAAGGGGGACATCAATTTTAACTATGTTTTATTTGCTTAAAAATGTACGTGTGGCAGAATTTAACATTGTCCATTTGGAGTGGTGGATGCGTGTTTCCTAGGTTATCTTCCATGCTTTGTACTCGAAGAACAAGAGTTGTCCTAACACTCTGGGAGGCCGAGGCAGGAGGATTGCTTGAGCTCAGGAGTTCAAGACCAGACTGAGCAAGAGTGAGACCCCCATCTCTAAAAATAGCCAGGCACTGTGGCGAGCGCCCATATTCCATCTAATCGGATGGCCAAGGCAAGAGAATCACTTGAGCCCAGGAGTTTGAGGTTGCTGTGAGCTGTAATGCAACGGCATTCTACCAACAGTGACAAAGTAAGAATGTCTCAAAAGGAAAAGAAAACGTGTTTTCTGTCTCCATTGTATCTGGAAACTCCTTAGAAACAGAGTACTTGTATAAGAGTGGCATATTTTATCTATACATGCTCCATCCACTAGGACCAAAAGTGTCAGCTCTGGTTGGACAGGTATAAGGCTGATTGAAATATAAGGCTGAGTAACCAAATCTTGCTATCTTTTTTTTGTTTATTTTTTATTGTGCCTTTTTCTTTTAGATGTTTCAAATACATTAATGCCATCATTTGAAACCATTTTTCCCCGAAAAATGCCTGCCATCCTTGTGGACAAAGCACCATATCACACATAGGCTTTCAGTAGCTGAGCCTCAGACAGGTTCTGACAGTATTCCTGATAATCCCAGCTTTGGCAGAAGTGTCTGTGAAAGTGAGAAGGAATTCCTAATCAGGCAAATTATTTTGTGTCATCAGCTAAGGAACACACTAAGTTGAACAAGTTGCTCTTGACCTCCTGGTTTCCTAGTACCCTCTGTCTGTGACAGGCCTGTTTCTGGGCAGGCCTTCCAAGAGCAGCAACTTCCTGCTTTTTCATGGAGGTAGCAGCTAGGGCCCTATTCTTATATAGAACTGTGGCCGGCAGTCCTGATCTAGGAAAAGCAATCTTTTCTCACCCCATGAACAGTGGCAGGGAAGAAAACTGGGTGTTATAGTCAGCAGAGAAGGGTCAGCTGGAAAGCAGCGGAGGACCCCCGTTTCTTGGCTACGGCTGATTATATGCCCTATGGGACTGTTGCCAACATCTTCTGGATTTTCAAAAAAAGCTGGAAACTAGACTTTACGTTCACTTTTTAGATTAAAGGTGGCGATGGAGGCACTGTGAAAGGCAAGCAAAACATGTCTGCAGGCCCCATTGGGCCAGCAGGGCTACTAGCTGGCAACCTAGGTTTGTAAAGCACCAGAAGTACTTTATGCTGGATTGGGACTTCACAGATCAATAAAATTTTCCAGAAATTTTGGAGGTAGGCTCAAGGTTGCCAAATGTTTTATTTTACTAAAGTCCCTTTATGTTGCCATAACAGAATATCTGAGACGGTAATTTATAAAAAAAAAAAGAGAGAGAGAGAGAGGTTTATTCAACTCATAGCTCTGCAGGCTTATAAATACAAGGAGCACAGCACCAGCATCTGCTCAGCTTCTGGTGAGGCCCATGTTCGAGGTCACAACATGGCAGAGAAGATCAAAGTAGAAGTCCACACATGCCAAAAGAGGCAGTGACCCAGCAGATGCCCTGGGTTATAACAACCCACTCTCTCAAAGCTAATCCAGTCTCACCACAGGGAGAACTCACTACCTTTAGGCCTGCCTCCCAACACCAACTTTTGGTGGGGACAAAAAATACCTAAACCATAACACTAAGCTATTAGACTTTTTAATTTCTTTCTTTCTTTCTTTCTTTCTTTCTTTCTTTCTTTCTTTCTTTCTTTCTTTCTTTCTTTCTTTCTTTCTTCTTTGTTTTTTTTTTTTTGAGACAGAGCTTCAAGCTGTCACCCTGGGTAGACTGCCATGGCATCACAGCTCACAGCAACCTCCAACTCCTGGGCTCAAGAGATTCTCCTGCCTCCGTCTCCCAAGTGGCTGGGATTACAGGCGCCTGACACAATGCCCAGCTATTTTTTTTTTGGTTACAGCCCTCATTGTTGTTTGGCAGGCCCGGGCTGGATTCGATCCTATCAACTCAGGTGTATGTGGCTGGCGCCTTAGCTGCTTAAGCCACAGGCACTAAGCTCTTTTTTTTTTTTTTTTTGAGACAGACTCTCACTTTGTTACCCTTGGTGGAGTGCTGTGACATCACAGCTCACAGCAATCTCCAGCTCTTGGGCTAGGGCAATTCTCTTGCCTCAGCCTCCTGAGTACCTGGGACTACAGGCGCCCACCACAACGCCCAGCTATTTTGTTGCAGTTGCCACTGCTATTTTAGCTGGCCAGGGCCAGGTTCGAACCTGTCACCATAGGTATATGGGGCTCGTGCCCTACCCACTTAGCAACAGGCACTGCCCATAGACTTTTTAATTTCCTCTTTCTTTCTTTCTTTCTTTCTTTCTTTCTTTCTTTCTTTCTTTCTTTCTTTCTTTCTTTTTTTAAGAAATCCCAGCTGAGTGTGGTGACTCACATCTGTAATCCTAGCACTCTGGGAGGCTAAGGAGGGTGGATTGCTTGAACTCAGGAGTTTGAAACCAGCCTGAGGAAGAAGGAAACCCCCATCTCCACAAAAATAGAAAAACTAGCCAGGGCATTGTGGCAAGCACCTGTAGTCCCAGCTATGTAGGAGGCTGAGGTAAGAAGATTGCTGGAGCCTAGGAGTTTGAGGTTGCTGTGTGCCGTGGCACTTTATCCAGGGCAACAAAGTGAGACTCTGTCTAAATAAATAAATAGATGTTTTTAAAAAATAAAAAAACTCCCAGTTACTATTAACTCTCACCATTTCATTAAAAAAAAAAAAAAAAAAGCCATGATAGCACTTTAAAAAATAGGATTCACTGAATCCAAAGTTCCTTCTGAAACGCCAGCGACCAGATGTGTTTTGGAATTGAAAATTATTTACATTTTTGAAGGTTAACATGTTGCATATAATACTCCATAGTAAAATGCAAAATTTATGCAGTGAACCATGTGAATTTTCAACTAAGTGGAGTGACAGCTGTAAATAATCATTTGTCAATTTTCTGCCAAATGAGTTTTGGTGCCAAATCCAAAAGACAAAACAAAAAAATGCTTGATTTTCAGAGCCTTTAAATTGTGGACCAGTGTCAAGAAAGGAAAAGTCTTTTAAATGGACTAGGTTTATAAAAACCTTGACATGTTGCCCATTTTTCTCAAGTTACCTTAGATCACTGGAGACTGAACTATTGGCTGGATATTTGGGACCCTCTAATCTAGGCCAAGGCAAATGTTTCTATGGCTTCCCCACTTTAACCTGACGCCCTTTTGCAATGGGAAGCTCACTATCACACATGGCAGCATTGTTTTATATAGTAAATAAGCTTTATTTATCTGTTCATTTGAGATGACATTGCCAACAGTCACAGATTTGCATACAAGACAGTTATTTGTCAACTATTTATAATTTACAGTAATATTTTTATCCCTGAAAATGTAAGTACAAGGCTGGGCATGGTGGCTCATGCCTGTAATCTTAGCATTCTGGGAGACGGAGGTCAGTGGATTGCCTGAGCTTACATTGTTTGAGACCAGCCTGAGCAAGAGTGAGACCCTTGTCTCTAAAAATAGCTGGGATTGTGGTGGGCACCTGTAGTTCCAGCTACTTGGGAGGCTGAAACAAGAGAATTGCTTGAGCTCAAGAATTTGAGGTCACTATGACCTGTGACACCATGGCATTCTGTCAAGGGTGACAAAGTGAGACTTGGTCTCAAAAAAAAAAGAAAAGAAAATTTAAGTACAGGGCAGCACCTGTGGCTCAGTGAGTAGGGTGCCGGCCCCATATTCCGAGGGTGTTGTGTGTTCAAACCCGGCCCTGGCCAAACTGCAACAAAACAATAGCTGGGCGTTGTGGCGGGCACCTGTAGTCCCAGCTACTCCGAAGGCTGAGGCAAGAGAATTGCCTAAGCCCAGAAATTGGAGGTTGCTGTGAGCTGTGATGCCATAGCACTCTGTAAGGACATAGTGAGACTCTGTCTCAAAAAAAAAAAAAAAAAAAAAGAGAGAGGCGGTGCCTGTGGCTCAAAGGAGTAGGGCACCAGTCCCATATGCCAGGTTCAAACTCAGCCCCGGCCAAAAAAAAGAGAAAGAAAATTTAAGTACATACAAAAGCTACATAAACAATGAAGTACTTGTGTGGCAGCATTTTTTAACATAAAGTATTCCTTAGCTGGTCTCCTAGTATCTCATAGCTGTGTTGCTCCTAGTTCTGATCTTTGTGTTACCCTGCTTTCCTGACACTTCTTCAGTTACTGGAATGCATGCGCCTTTCCAAGCAGGCATAAGGTTCAATGATCTTGGTTCCCTCAACTGTTGTTATTATGTGACAAGACTGCCCTCCTGGAGCATTGGTGGTCTGTCAGGGCTTTCAAGAACAGCTCCCAGAAGGAACTCAACTGTGAAGAGTGCGGTGAGATTGGTCAATTCCAAATAGCTTTATGACCAGGCACCGTGGCTCTTGCCTATAATCTTAGCAATCTGAGAGGCAGAGGTGGGAGGATTACTTGAGGTCAGGAGTTCCAGAACAGCCTACACAAAAGCAAGATCCCATCAATAGAAAAATTAACCAGGTATAGTGACAGGCACCTGTTGTCCCACCTACTCCAGAGGCTAAGGCAGGAGGATCTCTTGAGCTCAGGAGTTTGAGGTTGCAGTGATCTATGATGATGCCACAGCGCTCTAGCCTGGATGATAGAGACCCTGGCTCAAAAAATAAAAAGATAAATAAAAATGTAAAAATAAAAATGAAACAAGTAGTTTCTTGTCCATGCATCCTTGGTGGAGGGCATTAAATGTTTAAACAACCAAGTTATATTGATAGTTCACATTGACTCAGAATCAAATGACGTCTCCAAGTAGCAGTCTGAGAAATTGGAAGGCAATGGGACTTTGGAGACAGGCCTTGAAGGACATGGAAGATTTGGGCTTACTAGACATATAGCAAGGAGAGGAAGATGGGAACAGGTTGGGAATGAATGAATGGTTTCATGCAGGCTGGAGCTAGGCCTAGAGGAAGAGCAGGGTTTAGAAAGCACATTGGAAAGTGGAAACTGAGTAAGAAAAATGGTTGAGGTGAGAAGGAACGAGCTGCCTGTGCACCCACGTCATGCAAAAGCTGCCCCACTTCAGGGAAGGATTAACGCTTTGGGTCGTGAGAAGCCAGAAGGCTGGCATAAGCAGGAAGGGAACTTATGCAGTCCACACTGCATTTCTGTTTGTTTCTCTGTCCCCCTCTCAATTTCATCAAAAATTCCCAAAGCAACCTTTCCCAGCTCACAGCCCCTAAAGGATGTTTTCTGTGACCCTCCTCTTAGGCTGAGCACTTTCCACCCTAAGTGTCCCCGGGTATGGTTTCTCTCTCCTATTAAACTACAAGCCTAATGGCAGGTCTTGACTCAGCTGTGCCATCCTCCAGCCCCCTGCTGCCCAGGGAGGCATATCATACAGGTTTTCAGATTTTCTGTATGTTGACCCTGTCTTGGCCTTCCTAGGTCGGTGCTCAAGTCTCCTCTTCCAAGTTATCTCCTATGGTCCCTCGTAAAGATTCAGATCTCTAGCTCCAGGCATTTATTGCATTTTTCGGATTAATGCTCTCTTCTGAGCAGGATATTTTCCATACCAGGAAGCTTAGGAGAGTCCAGAGTGAAACATGGGAAGAGCAGTGGGGTTATCACAATTTTGTCCAGTTCCTGCATTGGTTTAACACAAGAAAAAAGAGTTGAATCCTTTGCTCAGCTTGTCCTCTGAGCACCTTAGTTAATTCAGTGCACATATACTTCCCTTTTTGTTGAAATTTTTTATTTTGATGTGATTTTAAATGTATAGAGAAGTTGCAAGAATAGGCTGGGCACAGTGGCTCACACTAGCATTCTGGGAGACTGAGGCAGGAGGATTGATTGAGCTCAGGAGTTCAAGACCAACCTAAGAAAGAATGAGATCCCGTCTCTACTAAAAACAGAAAAATTAGTCAGGCATTGTGATGGGCACCTGTAGTCCCAGCTACTCAGGAGGCAGAGGCAAGAGGATCGCTTGAGCCCAAGAGTTTGAGGTTGCTGTGAGCTGTGATGATGCCATGGCACTCAACCCAGGGTGACAGAGTAAGACTCTGTCTCTAAATAAATAAATAAATAAATAAATAAATAATTGCAAGAATAGAACAAGGAACTCCCTTTACTCTTCATCCAGATTTAGCAATTGTTTACATTTTGCCCCATTTGCTTTATCTCTATATGTATATATGTGAATATACACACACATGTGTTTTTCTCTGAAATGTTTGAAAATGTCAACTCATTCATTGTGTCCATCTACCCTACAGACTTTAGCATGTATTTCCTAAGAACAAGGACATTCTTGTGGATTTTTACTTCTTACCGGTAGTGCTGGTTTCTTGCCCTAATATGGTGTTTACTGGCAAGTGTGGGGGGTAGGGGTATTTTATGGGTCTGCAGGAATTAGTCAAGAGTTGTCTCAGCATTCCTTTCCTTCTAACTAGACCCTGCAAGGATAAAAAAAAACCCATACCAAGAAGTGTAAGGCTGGGTCGTCTTTTTGGAAAAGTCTGCCTATTGTTTGCACCAACAGGTCCAAAACCAAATATGATTTAGGAAAGTGGCATCGATTAAGCCAGCCAGCCTCAGACCTAGTGCAACACTAGAATCCAGAAGGAAAAGAAGCCACGGTATTGCACTTATGGAAGAAACTTTTTCTTCTGCCTCAGCCCTTGTTGCTAAAGGCTAACAGTGGATAACAATTGCATTCCTTGCCATCCTGCTTGTAAGTCACGTTCCTGCCATCAGCATCTGTAGCAGGGGTCCGCCAAACCCTCTTGCTCTTAACCAAGTTCCCAGAGATTCTGGGATTCAGGGGTCTCCACAAGAGCCCTGGGCAACCTCTCTCTTATTAGGGTCTTCATTTATTTGGTGATGCCTGGTGGATAGACAAGGGGAACAACTTTTTTTTCTTCTTCTAAATATAAAATAAATACATGTTTCTTGGGTAAAAATAAAATATTTGGAAAAAAAATGTGAGGCCAGGCACAGTAATCCTAGCACTATGGGAGGCCAAGATGGGTGGATTGCTTGAGTTTAGGAATTCGAAACCAGCCTGAGCAAGAGTGAGACTCCGTCTCTACTAAAAATAAAAAACAGACACAAGAGGGTAGGGTGCCAGCCCCATATACCGAGGGTGGCAGGAGTGAACCTGGCCCCGGCCAAACTGCAACAAAAAAATAGCCAGGCATTGTGGTGGGCGCCTGTGGTCCCAGCTACTCAGGAAGCTGAGACAGGAGAATTGCCTGGGCCCAGGAGTTGGAGGTTGCTGTGGGCTGTGTGATGCCATGGCACTCTACCAAGGGTGATAAAGTGAGACTCTGTCTCTACAAAAAATAAATAAATAAATAAATAAATAAATAAGGTCTTGTCATAAGCCAGGGCCCCCATCACCCCTGGAGCTCATTTAATCCTCATAGCCATCCTACCAGGCAGCCACTGTCATTCTCCCTTTTACAGCTGGTGCAATGATTGATTAACTCATGCAACATCCTGAAGCTAGCAGGTGGGGAAGCCAGTAGTCTCCCACCCTGCCTGTCAGCCTTCCCAGGATGGGGACATTGATGAATAAGCAAATCCTGGCGCCTACAGTGCCTGGCACACCACAGTCATCCAGACAGCAAGATAGCAAGCTGCATGAATCGCTGCTCTTTGTCCCTCCCTAAGCTCTCACGCTGTTGAGAAAATATCTGAGAAAGCCTTTTGCAAACTGCAGAGCATGACACAAATGTGAGTGTGGTCATGAGGATGATTCGGAGTCTCAGGTTCTGGAGGGGCTCCTGATTTTTCTGATGGCTGCCGCTTCTAGTCACTGGCGCGTCAACCCCAAACACCTGAACGCTCCCAAACCTCAGCATATCCCCAGCTTCTCCTTTGCTTTACTTGAAACAAAGCAGGTCTTGTATGAGTGAGGGAGGGGGTGTGTGGTGGCCTTGCTTTTGGGAACATGCTTTTACCTCCTTCCAGTTCATTGTTTTCATACAAAATTCCAGACGAATAGGGCAAGCTAACAGAAGTCTCTTTCATAGCCAGTGGTCCCCCAGGCTGGTGTTTCCACGCCTCCTCCCCCTTTCTCTCATGTCAGTCTTCCACTGAAGTTGAATCCACTTACGACCACAGGGAGGTAGACTCAGGGCAAAGGAGATTTTTTTAGATAGCTGATGGGGGAGAGGAGAGGATAGCCTTTGAGGCCACCATGTGGCAGGGTGGGAAGAACCTCAGATCTGCTTGCTGATAACTAAAGTGCATGCCGGATGGGTTCTACTGATCAACAAATGACTTTGGACTAATTACTTGCCTGTTCAACTTTGTAAGATGTGTTTTCAGAATCCTTCACCACAAAGTGCTCCAGACAGTCACTACTGGTTCAACAGTGCATGTGAAACCATTTACCTCCTGTGGGCCAAGTAAAGACCTTCTTCCAGTTTGGTTAAATTGGCATAGAGTATGAGGGCTCCTGGTGGTTCTGCTAAATCATGTCCTGGCTAAACAAACAAACAAACAAACAAACAAACAAAAAATGATAAGAAACACCTTCCTGATTTCACATGGCTTTCCAGCTTTCCAAACTGGTCAGACCCCACACCTCTGTGATTTTTGCCATTTACAAATAGTAAAACTACAAACTGCACTGTATGTACACTTGAAAAGCGTTGAATCATTGACTTCCTCAGCTTCACACCTTCTGGTTGGCCCAGGGTACTGGCTGCTAGTCCACAGCAAGGGAAGGGACCAGCAATGTGGGGTAAAGGGTGGGGATCACAAAATCCAAATTTGTAATATGTAGCCATCCTTAGTTGAGCATTTATTTGGCTTTTGTGAATGAAGAAGATGTCAGTGACTGGTCTGAGGAGATTTTCTGGGCCAAGGGAATGAAAACAAAAACATATACTTTCACCCCAAGTGTGCTGTCTCCAGGGTGGTATTTTCTGGAGAGTGGAATTTGGAGAACCTTTACAGTACGTATTATGTGTACTTCTGTGTGTCTAAACTTTATACAATGAGTATGCATCAATTTTGGATTGCATTTCATAATTCTAAGATGCCCTTGAATGAAAGACACCATCATTTTATGTAATGCTATGACACGTCATCTGTTAGTAAGACACATCCAGGTTTTTGAGATGTTAAAATGTGAAAAAAAAAAAAAATGTGTATCTTGGAATTGGTGGGATGAAGTAATTCCTTTAATTAAAAAATATTTTCCATTTTGGGGAAAAAAAGTTACTTAAGTTGCTTTTGCCTCCCATCGTCCTGGTGAGAATGATTTCCTCCAAAAAGCCAAAGGAGCTGCATTTGAAGATGAATTAACATTTTTTAACCTTTATGTGCCAGTTTCATGCCAGGCCCTGTGCTTTCTCACCTCGGAGTCCATCAGAGCCTTGTGGGAACTAGTTGGAAAGGTGGTGATGTTTCTTGTTTAAATTTTTTTTTTTTTAGAGACTGAGTCTCACTTTATCGCCCTCGGTAGAGTGCCATAGCGCCACAGCCCACCGCAACCTCCAACTCCTGCGTGTAGGCGACCCTCTTGCCTCAGCTTCCTGAGCAGCTGGGACCACAGGCGCCCACCGCAACGCCCGGCCATCTTTTTGTTGCAGTTTGGCTGTGGCCTGGCTCGAACCCTCCACCCTCGGCACATGGGGCCCGCGCCCTACCCATGAGCCACAGGCAGTGGTGATGTTTCTAAACAGGTAGCTGAAGGTGAGATTTGTATTCTTGACCTCACAATTGAATACATGACAGAGAGGACATTCCAATTCAACTGCCACCCCCTCCTGCCTCTCTATGTGCCGTGTCTCCCCTTCGTAGGGAGCTGAGTTGGCACCTGACCCCTGTCAGAAGCCTCACCCTGGGGTAAAGGGCTGAGGCACCAGTTCCCACCCTGTGAACCCCACATCTGGTGCAGGGGAAGCTGACTTCTTCCTTGCACACACTTCACTGCCAAGCTGAGTGAGTCAGCCTCAGAGTGACTTCATTGTCTTCAGGGCTGTTGGGCTGCCTGTTTCCGTGTCGCTGAGCCCTAGCACCTCTAGTATAGGTTTATAAGTATTTTCTCTGCCCCATTCTCAAATGTGTCTAGGTTTGAAGAGTTCACACCTCTCCTGTTCTCCACCTCTCTTTCTGTTGCCAGACTGGCTTTGCCCTCCAGCTGCTTAAAAAGACCCAGGCTGTTTCCCCTGGCCAAGCTCTGAGTGGACGACCCTTGGGGGACCTGGGAGTTCAGCCTGAATTTCCCCAGTGCCTGGGACAGAAGAGTAGGTGAGAGATATTGCTTGCCAGAGAGTGGGCAGAGTAAGCTGAAATAGCATCTCTGAGTCTATGCTATGGCAAAGTATAATTTTTTTTTTTTTTGACACAGAGTCTCACTTTGTCACCCTCAGTAGAGTACCATGGAGTCACAGCTCACAGCACCCTCAAACTCTTGAGCAATCCTCTCGCCTCAACCTCTGAAGTAGCTGGGACTACAGGCACCCACCACAATGCCTGGTGAATTTTAGAGACAAGGTCTCATTCTGGCTCAGGCTGGTCTCAAACTTGTGAGCTCAGGCAATCCACCTGCCTCAGCCTCCCAGAGCACTAAGATTACAGGTATGAGCCACCATGCCCAGCCTAATATAATTTTTTTTTAAGAGACATTTCAGGGTCGTGCTGTGTTGTCCAGGCTGGTCCCAAACTACAGGCTTCAAGTGATCCTCCGACGTTGGCCTCACAAAGAGCCGGGATTACAGGTGTGAGCCATAAGAATAATTTTTAAAAGGTGTCTCATACAAGTATATAGTGACCATATGTCAAAGAATTATTTAACTCAGTAATGAGAAAAATGACAAAGCTGATTTAAGAAGATTCGAGAAAATGACTAGTAGTTTGCTAGGGCAGCTGTAACAAATTACCAACAACTAAGTGGCCTAAAATGACAGAAACTCATTCTCTCACAATTCATGAGTCCAGAAGTTGGAAATCAAGATGTCCTAAAAGTGAGTTCCTAAGTCTGGAGTCTCTAGGAGAGAATGTGTCCCATGCTGCTTCCTAGCTTCTGGGGGCTGCTGGCAGTTCTCGACTGTTGGCCTGGAGTGGCATCACTCCAGTCCCTGCCTTCAAGGTCATGTGGCCTTCTTCCTTGTCTTTGTGTAGGCTCCAAATCTCCCGCTCCTTATAAGGACACCAGTCATTGGTTTAGAGACATCCCAATCCAGTATGAGCTCACCCTATCTTGGCTCCGTCTGCAACTCCATTTCCAAATAAGGTCAGATTCACAGGTACTGGGGGTTAGGACTTAAACATATCTTTTGGGGAGACACAATTCAATGCTTAACACGGGCCTTACCAAATTCATTTCCCATTACTCAGCACGCAGACCCCGGCTTCATAGGAACATTTGGGGAGCAGGAAAGAACAGAGCCACAGGCAACTTTGGTGTCAGCTTTGATCTGCCCCTGAAATTCTGGAATTAAGTTCCAGCCTGTTAATTAAGCTCAACAGAAAATAAGGCATCTTGGGCAGAGCCTGTGGCTCAAAGGAGTAGTGTGCTGACCCATATGCTGGAAGTGGTGGGTTCAAACTCAGCCCCAGCCAAAAACTGCAAAAAAAAAAAAGAAGGCATCTCCATGGCAGGAGTCAGTACTGCATGGGGCATCAAGGGGGAACCTCAGAGTCAACCCAGAGTTGATACCCCAGCTTCAGTACTCACTGTGAGTGACTCCTGGCATTTCTTCACCTCCCTGGGTCTGGTACCTCATCTGTGAAATGGGGGTGATGATGGTACATAGCCCATAAGATAGTGCTTAGAACGGCATATAGGAAGCTCTGAATAAATGTTCGCTGTTTCTTTTTTCTTTTCTTTTCTTTTTTTTTTTTTTTTGAGACATAGTGTCACTCTGTCACTCTGGGTAGAGTACCATGATGTCATAGCTTACAGCAACCTCAAATTCCTGGGTTCAAGCAATCTTCTTTTGTGATCTTCTTGCCTCAGTCTCCCAAGTAGTTGGGACTACAGGGTCTCACCACAATGCCTGACTAACTTTTTCTATTTTTAGTAGAGATGGGGTCTCACTCTTACTTAGGTGGGTCTTGAACTCCTAAGCTTAAGCAATCCACCAGACTCAGCCTCCCAGAGTGCTGGGATTCTAGATGTTAGCCACTATGCACAGCCCACCGTTTCTGACTATTATGATTATACTAATCACTCTCACAGACTCACAATTTTGCTGCGTTTGGAGTGAGAAAGACTGTTCTACTAAACACACTAGAAAATTTCTAGTCCCAGAAAACACAACCTCTCTGATAATACCCCCGGCCCAGTGATTTGTAGGCAAAACCCAGCCCAGCCCAGCCTTGCTTCCAAGCTTGCCTTGCTTTCATGAATGAGCTGTTTTCTTGGCTGCTCACTCTAGGTCTGGTTTGGAAGATCATTTCTTCAGTCACTTGGAGGTTGATGCAGCTGGTGATTGCCTTTCTGAACATTCAGAGCCCATGGTAAGCTGGGCAGGGCACTTTGGGGCCCAGAGACAAAACTTGAGAACAACAGCCTGTCCAGATTTCTCCCCCCTTCTCAGGTGGACAACACATGGCCAAGCCAGGCCCTGGGTAGCATCTGTTGCTCTTTATATTATTGTCTGTGGAATGAAGGCATGGGCTGGTGGTCCTGCCACCAACCCTCCCTGCCCAAGCCTTCATCTGAGAGTTCTCTGAGTTGAACCAGGAGGAGTCAGACCCTGAACTCCACAGGGCCCTTCTCAGACACACTCGCCCTGTCCTTGAATTCTTCACCTTACCAGGTCTGGAAGACAGCAGTTTCTACTTGGGTTTTTTTCTTTCCTTTCCTCTCAAAGGGGTAGAGATTTGTATGAAAGGCAAAATTATAGAGACAAAAAGCAGGCCATTGTTTTCCTGGAGCTAGGACTGACTGCAGATGGCCAAATGGCATGACGGAAGTATTTGAAAACTGATCTGTAGTAGCAGTTGCACAACTGTGTAAATTTACTAAAACTTGGCTTGGCGTCCGTAGCACAGTGGGGAGGGTGCCAGCCACATACACCAAGGGTGGTGGTTTTGTACCCGGCCTGGGACAGCTAAACAACAATGGCAACTGCAACAAAAAAATAGCCAGGTGTTGTGGTGGGCGCCTGTAGTCCCAGCTACTTGGGAGGCTGAGGCAAGAGACTTGCTTAAACCCAAGAGTTTGAGGTTGCTGTGAACTGTGATGCCACGGCACTCTACCAAGAGTGACATAGTGCGCCACTGTCTCAAAAAAAAAAAAAAAAAAAACCCACACACAAACCAAAAAACAAATAAATTTACTAAAACTCATTGAATAATAAGCTTATTGTGAGTAAATTGTGTGGCACGTAAATTATTCCTTGACAAAACTATTTAAAATGTACATACAGCCTTATATACCTATAATCCTAGCACTCTAGAAGGCTGAGGCAGGTTCAGGTCTGATCCCTTGAGCTCAGGAATTCAAGACCAGCCTGAGCAAGGGCAAGACCTTGTCTCTACTAAAAGTAGAAAAAAATGAGCCAGGAATGGTGGTGTGTGCCTGTAGTCTCAGCTACTTGGAAGGCTAAGACAGGAGGAGTGCTTGAACCCAGGAGTTTGAGGTTGTTGTGAGCTAGGCTGGTGCCCTGGCATGCTAGCCTGGGCAACAGAGTAGAGACTCCATCTCCAAAAAAACAAAATAAAAAATAAAATGTAGGGGGTGCCTGTGGCTCAGAGGAATAGGGAGCTGGCCCCATATACTGGAGGTGGCGGGTTCAAACCTAGCCCTGGCCAAAAACTGCAAAAAAAAAACCCCCCAAAACATAAAATAAAATAAAAAATGTACATATATAGTTGTGCACTGCATTACAACACTTCAGTCTACAAAAGTGGTCCCTTAAGATTATAATACCTATATTTCTACTGTACCTTTTCCCTGTTTAGATTTTTAAATACACAATTACTTCCCAGTGTGTGACAGCTGCCTACAGTGTTCAGTATAGTCACATGCCGTGCAGGTTTGTAGCTTAAGAGTGATAGAGTATAGCACACAGCCTAGGAGTGTAGGAGGTTGTACCATCTAGGTTTGTGGAAGTACACTCTATAAAGTTCACACAATGATGAAATCATTTCTCAGAACATATCCCTGTCGTTAAGTGACACATATTAAATACAGGGTGGCCATAAAGTTCTTGTGTATTTAAAATTTCAAATTGCACATGAACTTTATGGCCACCTTGTGTATATATAATGAATTATCTTTTTTTTTTTTTTTTTTTTTAGCGCTAGAGTCTCACTTTATCACCCTCAATAGAGTGCCGTGACGTGATAGCTCACAGCAACCTCCAACTCCTGGGTTTAAGCGATTCTCTTGCCTCAGCCTCCCAAGTAGCTGGGAGTACAGGCATCACCACAATGCCCAGCTATTTTTTGGTTGCAGTTTGGCTGGGGCCAGCCAGGTTTGAAGCAGCCACCCTCGGTATATGGGGCCAGCACCCCACCCACTGAGCAACAGGTGCCACCCCAATGGGTGAGAGATTACCAACTTCTAGGTATTTTATAGGATATCTTGGTTAGTGATTCTAAACTTAAAAGAGGAGGGAGAGCTGAATTGGAAGCCATGGACTTTGTGTGCCCTAGGCTAGATCCATATCCTCTCAAGCCTCAGTTTCCTCATCTGTCATATTCTGAAGCTCTTAGAGGAGGGGTGGGACACCAGGGCGATAGAGCCTCTGCTGTGATTCCTGTGTCCAGTTCCAAAGGTGCCACAGACCCTTGGATCATAACAGGCACCACTGTGAGCTTTGTCTTTGTGACAGGAGCACCTCTGCCTTCCTGTCTTTGTACAAGGAATTTCCTCCCTTCAGCCCCCTGGAGCAAACACACAGCTAGAAACAATTGGAAAATCTGGACTGGCCTGGTCTCACCCCCCCTCCCCCCCCCCAGCCCCCGGCCCAATCTGGCCCTTTCCTTTGACCCAGACCACAGAAGTAGCCAAGACACCACCCTGGAGAAAATCTTCATTATAGGTTGGATGGATGGAGCACCTATTGGGCTTTTGTACACTTTGCATGCTTTACTTCCTCTCCCTTGGCAGCCGTGACAAGAGGCCTCAGCCTGTTTTATGGAAGAGAAGACAGAGGCTTATACAGAGAGAGAGACGTTGGTTCAAGAGAGCCATCTGTCCAAAGCAACATAACTGGTAAGCCCTGAGCCTCCTGCTCTTCCCACTGAACATATGGCCTGTTAGGCCATGCTCCTTGCTCAAGTGGAAGCTGGGCAAATTGGGTTTGTTGGCTTGTTTGGGAATCAGCCATCTTCCTCTCATAACTCTCTCATTCCTGTCAGAACAGCGGAAATGCTGCCTCCTCCAGGAAGACTTCCTTCAAACCTCCACCCAGTCATCCAGCAAGTTCTGATACTTCCTTCCTCTGGGTCCCAGCAGCAGGAACACAGTTTCCAGGAACTATGAGTAGTTCCACTTGAAGCATGGAAGGATTGAGGCCTTGGGAGTCAGAAGAAAACCTGGTGTTATGGTCTGAATGTTTGTATCTCCCTCCCCAAATTCATACGTTCAAATCCTAACCTCCTTAGGAGGTGGGGCCTTTACAAAATGATTAGGTCATGAGGGTGGAACCCTCATAGCTGGAATTAGTGCCCTTATAAAGGAGGCCCAGAAAGCTAGCTAGCCCAAATCACCTGTGAGGACACAGTGAGAAGGTACTACTTTGAGGAAAGGGCCTCACTAGACTCAGAATCTGCCAGTGACTTATCTTGGATTTCCAGCCTCCAGAACTGTGAAAAATAAATTTCTCTTATTTATAAGCCTTCCAGTCTAAGGTATTTTGTTAAAGAAAACCCAACAGACTAAGACACCTGGCCTCTCCCTCTAGCTATGGGGGAGCCACAATAGGGTTCTGAACAGGGAGGGACAAGCAGATGTAACTGAAAAGAGGGTGACTACAGCTGCTGGGTGTGTGGTGGTCAGATCCGAGTGGGGCTGGGTGGGAGGCTGCAGCCCCAGCTCCTCCCTGTGGGACCTCCAGAGGGAGGGCGTGGCACCAACCTTCCTTTCACCTTTTCACTGCCCCTCCTTCCTCTCACTGTTCTGTCCCCTGCCCCACTCCCTGGGGCCCAGATGAGCCTGCCTATCTGATAAGCTCCAGGGAGTGCCCACTTCCTGGCCCACTGCTAATCTCCAAGAGAGTTTTTAGCTGGCTTTTTCTGGAGGTGGTGCTGGCGGGATGAGTGGTGGACAGGCAGGGCAGCAAGCCTTGGGGCACTGAGAGAAGAGGAGGGGCCCTGAGCCCCCAGTGGGGCTGAGAGCAGATGTGGGGGGAGGGGCTGGGGAGTCTGGGGAGCGTCCTAAAACTCTGGGCTGACTCAAACCCTCTTGCCTTCTTATCAGGCCTGAGGAGCGATAAGGGGCCAGTTCCTGGACTGCAGGTTGTAGTCCTTTGTCTAGGGCCGCCAGGAAGTGACTTGTGGGTTTTGCCATGGCTTAAGGAATGGGCTGATTCACCGGGGTGGGGGGCTGGGTGTGCTTGGGGAAGCCTGCATGCACTAAGCCCTCCACTGCCACCCAGCACAGCACTGACAGGCCAGCCAAGGGAGGGTGCTGGGGAGAGTGTGTCCAGCCTCCACACCCACCTCCTGACCTCTGGCCAGAGGGAGGATTCCTCACCCTGCTAACTTAAGAAGGGAGGGATGGGAGGAGTGGCCCAGGGCGTCTGCTCTTTATTTACTTTTCAAGCAGAAAGTATTTCCAGAATATTCTTATTATTACCAAAATGTATTAACTACTTGCTAAGTGCCAGACACTAGAATGAATGACTTGCCTATACCATCTGCTTTAATCTTCATCCCAAAAACAACAGCCTGGGAGTTGGTGTTATCACTCTCTTACATTTTGCAGATGAGGAAACTAAAGCTGAGAGAGAGGAAGTAAGTTGGTCAAGTTTACTCAGTTAGGAAGCAGCGGATCAGAATTCAAGCCTAGTCCAAAAGTCATAGATAACCCCTTTGAAAAAAAGAGAGAGATTAGGGCAGGGCAAGAGGTGGTGGGCTTCAGGAGATTTGTGAGTCCCTGGGGAGCTGTCTATAGCTTACAGAGGGTTCTTAAAGACGCCCAAACTCACCCACTGCCCAAGGGATTCTACTAAGACTGAAATGGTTCACTCCCAGCCTCATGTGTATGCTGACAGACTGGGTAAGGTGTTCTCCACAGGCCAGACATTAAGTAAGTAACCTGGGTTCATCACACAGGAGCAGGAGCAAGTGGGTAGGATCCTCTTCCAGGCTCTTGAAGGGTGAAGAGGGTGTGGTTCTTAGAGATGAGATAAAAGAACAGGAAATTCCCAGCCCTGTGGGAAAGACCCTATTAGTCAAGACAGAAAAGCAATTCCAAAAAAGGGAAGGTTCTGACTCATGTCACTGAACCATCTATTGTCAGAACTCTGCTCCCTCAGCACTTCTCATCAGGTCAGATGTTGCTCTTTACATGGCAACAAAGATTTCCAGGCTCACATCCGGCTGGCTTGCTGGCCCTCATGGAAAGGGAGATCCTGTGGCAGAAAAATCTCAGGGGAGGCTTGGCACCTGTGGCTCAAGCACCTAAGGCACCAGCCATATACACCTGAGCTGGCGGGTTCTCTAACCAGGGTGGCAGCTTGAGGCTCTGTCTCAAAAATAAAAAAAGAAAGAAAGAAAGAAAGAAAGAAAGAAAGAAAGAAAGAAAGAAAGAAAGAAAGAAAGAAAGAAAGAAAAGAGAAAAATCTCAGGGGAAATTCTGATTGTATTATTATTTTTATTTTTTTTTTCTTTTTGGAGACAGAGCCTCAAGCTGTCACCCTGGGTAGAGTGCCATAGCATCACAGCTCACAGCAACCTCTAACTCCTGGGCTCAAGTGATTATCCTGCCTCCACCTCCCAAGTATTTGGGACTATAGGCGCCCGCCACAAAGCCCAGCTATTTTTTGGTTGCAGCCGTTATTGTTGTTTTGCAGGACTGGGCTGGATTTGAACCTGCCAGCTCAGGTGTATGTGGCTGGCATCTTATCCGCTTGAGCCACAGGCACTGAGCCATGATTGGCTTATTTTGAGTCACATTCCAGCCCTGAACCTATCACCGTGGTCTGTGGAAAGGGTTTGCCGATTGGTCAAGCCAGCATATTTTGCAACCCTTCTGCTTACTGGGTCTTATTGCAGGGCAGAGACAGCAGCCAAATCTTATGGGACAGGTAGAGCGTTGAAGAGGAAGAGGTGGAAGCAGGCAAAACCCACCAAACTCCAGCCATCCAGGAACTCCTAGTTCCTTGCTTGCCCAGCCTTCCTGCACCAAACTCTGCTAGGCCATTCCAGTCAGACTGATAATGCTGGAGGCTTTCACAAGGAAACAGTCACTCAGTGTGTTAGTTTAGGGTAGAGATTTTTAACTTCAGCACTATTGGTATTTTAGACTGGATAATTCTTTGTTGTGAGGGTTCTCTTGGAAGCAGAGGGCAGCCCTCACTGAACCTGCTGAGTCCTTAAGCTTGGACTTCCCAGCCTCCAGAATTGTGAGAAAATGTCTGTTGTATATACTCGAGTATAAGCTGAGTTTTTTTCCAGCACAAAATTTGTGCCAAGTTTGGGTTTTTCGGCACAAATTTTGTGCCGGAAAAAACTCGGCTTATACTCGAGTATATACGGTAAATCATGTAGCCTGAGGTACTTTGTGATAGCAGCAGAGATGGACTAACCTAGGGGGTTACTAAGCTTAGAAGAAATCAGCCCATTGGGTGGTGCCTGTGGCTCAAGGAGTAGGGCAGGCCCCATATACCAGAGGTGGTGAGTTCAAACCCAGCCCCAGCCAAAAACTGCAAAAAAAAAAGAAAGAAAGAAATCACGCCATAAACACACAGTATGTGTCAGCAGCAAAAGCTTCACTTCCCTCTTTCTATTAGTGATCGCAGAAATCTGGGGCAAACCTTCTCCCTAGGTACTCATGCCACAGGGCAGATGCCTGTCCTGCATAGGGCAGTGACAATCCAGAGGAAGAGGGAGCACCAGACAGGGAGTCGGGAAGCCTGCGTGTTGCCGTCGGCTGATGGCAGCATCCAAGGCAGCTGTGCCCCAGCTGGAGGGCGGCATCCCCACCCACCCACACAGTCTTCAGCTTGAAGAGCTGGTGGTGCAGCCTGAGGACACTTGGTTAACTCTCATTCTACCACTTGCCACGGTGCGACCTTGGGAAAGTCTTTCACCTCTCTGGACTTTTCCCTTTGTGAAAAATGGAGACAACTGGAAGGTTTTTCCCAGAGTTGAACAAGATAATCCCCAAATCTGGCATTTGTTAAGAATCTGACAGTATGAGGCAGCTCCTACTTTCATCTCTATTTTATACAGGCTCAGAGAAGATAAAACTAACCAGGGTCTGCAAAGAAACCTCACCTTCTCCCAGGCTCCTCCAAGCAACAGAGAGTGGATTCTGGTCTCCCTCTAGGCCAGCACAGTGCCTGCCAGATGGACCAGCGCCCATTCCCAAGTGCCTACTCGCCATCGGGCTCTGTGCCGAGCATTGCGCTCACAGGCCTTGCTTCCCAGAAATGCTTGAAGTCAGTACTATTAACATCCCCATTGCAGAGAAGAGGAAACTGAGGCTTGGCCAGTGAGCTAACATCAACGTGCTACTAAGTAACTGATCTAGGACCCCAGCCCTAAGCTGCATAAGTAATCAGGCAGCATGAACGGACAAGTCCTGGATCCAGCTCCAAGTAGGGCCCAGGACAGAGGCTTCGAGGCTGTCCTTGCTCAGAGAGCACACAGCAGACAGGCTGGATGTCTGCCCTTGGGAGGCTTGAGGAATTGTGTTCCCCTGATTCACAACCTGCCTGTCTTCGGAGAGGGGCCAGGGCCAGGGCCAAGGTCTGGGTGGAAGGTCCAGCTGGGACATCCAGGAGGGCAAAGCAGATCCTGGGTGAAGGCACCATTTACCTGTGAAATCTCCCTTCTTCTCTCAGAATGGCAGTTGCACTATTGCATCCTGGTTGAAGCCCTGGAGCAGGTTTATTGCTTTAAGTCACCAATTTGGGTGGCAGACAAGATTCTGTCTCAAAGAATGAAGCCACCATGAAGCCCTACTGGATTGCCCCACTGGTTGAACGCCTCCTCCATTTTGCTCCTATAAGCCCTTAAGTACCCAGCTTATGCTGAAATCATCTGCAATTGTTACCTGAGTTTCTAAGTGACTAGTATAGTGGGTGGTGGTGGTTATGCACATCTAAAACGATCTGGAAGGCTGGAGGGCCTTTGACTGGGATTCTCTACTTCCCCCTGCACAGGACTCATTCAGCACATAGTACATGCTCAATAAACATGGGCAGACTGACAAATCACCCCACTAGGTGTACGAAGTAGAAATAACTCCAGTATTTCTATTCACTTGTGAGTGTGGGACAGTGTAGGCCAGTGGTGGGCACATGGGCTGTGGCATGAACAGTTGCTGCAGGTCCAGTCTCAGCTCTGCCTCTCACTGGCTGGGTGATGTTAGGGAAGTTATTCAACCTTTCTGTATCTCAGTTTCCCCTTTGGTAAAATGGGGATAGCACTAATATCTAGGTAATAATTATATAAGTCATCATCAGACAGTGACCGTGAAGCTCTTTGCCTAGCAAGTGCTCAGGGTTCGTGGGTAGTTAGATGTTCACGCTGCGCCATGTTTTATCAACTCTCAGATGTTACTGATCATAACAACACCGTTATTTTATGTGCCACTAAGAAAGAAAAACACTGACAGAAAGCTCCTATCACTTAGGATGTTTATTTTTCCTAACTGAAAATGTTTTCCTTTTTATCACATAACATGTATCATCTATGTGTACATAAAATGAAAAACATGGTAAAATAAGCAAGTCAAGTTTTTTTTTGGCAATGATAATTTCATCCTGACTGCCACAGTGACCAAATTGCAGAGGGGGTAAAATGTGGAAAATAGGTTTTCCTCACCCCCACACTAAGATGTCTCCTGATCATGGATCTCTTGAGTGCTGGGGTTAAAAACAAAGTTGCTCCACATGTCAGATTATTGGTGGTAGGGGGAGACTTTCATAGCTCCCTGCAGTCTCTAACTCCTGGGTTCAAGTGATCCTCCTCAAGGAGCCTTAGGCTCCCAAGTAGCTGGGACTACAGGTTCACACCACCATGCTTAGATAATTTTTCTATTTTTAGTAGAGATGGGGTCTCTTTTTGCTTAGGCTGGTCTCAAACTCCTGACCTCCTGTGATCCTCCCACTAGGATTACAGGCATGAGCCACCATGCCCAGCCTGGGCATCAATTTTTTGAAGATCCCCTGATGATTCTAATATGCAGCCAGGGCTGAGAACCACTTGAGAAATAAAAATAGTGCTAAGTCCCCCAAACAATTTAATGGACCCCCCTCTTGGCCAAGGAGACCCAAGAAATCTTAAAAATTGAAATCCCATGGACAGGCTAGGTGGCTCACACCTATAATCCTGCCATTTTGGAAGGCTGAGGGAGGAGGACCACTTAAGATCAAGAGTTCCCAGAGAAAGAGCAAGACCCTGTTTCTACAAAAAATAGAAAAATTAGCCAGATGCAGTGGCCCATTACTACAGTCCTAGCTACTTGGGAGGCCGAGGCAGGAGGATTGCTTGGACCTACGTGTTAGAGGCTGCAATGAGCTATGATGAGGCCACTGCACTCCAGAGTGGGTGGCAGACAAGATTCTGTCTCAAAAAAACAACACCTCCCCCCAAATCCCAGCCATAGATGGGAGGTCAGACATGCCTCCTAATACCCCCTTCCTCAACATCCTTTCTTCCCTAAGTGTTCCAAGGGTATCCAACCAGCAGCCTGCAGTCTACATGCTGGTTTTGTGAGGATGTTTTTTTCTTATTTGTGGTGTTAGATATCATGAAAATTATGCATGGACATTTTATTTGCTAATCAGCTTTCATTAGTGTTTGTGTATTTAATATGTGGGCTAAAACAACTGTTCCTCCAATGTGCAACAGAGAGAGGAAAAAAGGTTGGACACCCCTGGAACAGATGCAGCTCTTTGGAAAGACTTGGTCCACTGCTGATTTCAAACAACCCCCTATTGTCACACTTCCCTTTTGGGGTGTCAGCACAACTGACCAGCATTCTTTCTTGGAAAGAGACCATGGACCATGAAGTGGTTCTGGCCAGTCTACTGGAGGATGAACACAAAGGGTGTTTATGGGCCATGTGTGGCGACTCACACCTGTAATCCTAGGTCTCTGGGAGGCTGAAGCAGGTGGATTGCCTGAGCTCACAGATTCAAGACCAGCCTGAGCCAGATTGAGACCCCATCTCTAAAAAATAACTAGGCATTGTGGAGGGTGCCTGTAGTCCTAGCTACTTGGGAAGCTGAGGCAAGAGGATCACTTGAACCCAAGACTTTGAGGTTGCTGTGAGCTGTGATGCCACAGCACTCTACCAAGGGTGACCAAGTGAGACTGTGTCTCAAAAAAAAGGGGAGGCGGGGTCTTGGCACCTGTAGCTCAGCAGCTAGAGCGCCAGCCACATACACCAGAGCTGGCAGGTTCGAATCCAGCCGGGCCTGCCAAACAACAATGACAACTACAACCAAAAAATAGCTAGGCATGTGGCAGACGCCTGTAGAGACTGAGGCAAGAGAATCGCTTAACCCTAATAGTTGGAGGTTGCTGGGAGCTGTGACACCACTGCACTCTACCCAGGGTGACAGCTTGAGACTCTGTCTCAAAAAAAAAAAAAGGAATTTTCATGTCTTCTGTTTGACCTTTTGGCATCAGAGGACTCAAAACACCACCCTCAGATCATGCTAATGTCACCATTTTTTCAACTTGAGACCCATGAAGGGGCATGGGTGTGTGTTTGTTTCTCCTTTCATAAATATTCATGACGACTCCTCTAGCTTGTTAAATATGTATATTCGGCTACTCTGCTCAGCATAAATTCCTGTTCCCTTTACCCCCAGCCCTCTGAGTGCTTGCTCTCATCTTCTGCCCAAGGCTCTGCTTCCCAACCTGCCAGCATGGCCACCCTGCAGGCTGCAACCCCTTAGGGGAAATAAAGCTCTCCTTCCCATGAACCTCATCATTCTTCAGTTGACAACTGCTGTAATTAGTCATGTCTCAGGGCCTTTGCATGTCTTCCCTCTGCCTGTAAAACTCTGTGACCAGACCCTCCCATAGCACTTGAATGTTTCTCACCATTCAAGTCTTACATTATTGCCTAGGGCCACCGTAACAATGTACTACACCTCTGGTGGCTTACAGAAATAGAAATCTATTCTCATAGTTCTCAAGGCCAGAAGTCCTAAATCAAGGTGTTGGCAGAGTTGCTTGGGGATTCTTTTTTTTTTTTTTTTGAGACATAGTCTTACTCTGTCACTCTCTTGTTCTGGGTAAAGTGCCAGTGGTATTGCTCACAGCAACCTCAAACTCCTGGGTTCAACTATCCTCTTGCCTCAGCCTCTTGAGTAGCTGGTACAACAAGCATGCACCCACCATGCTCAGCTTTTTTTTTTTCTTCTGTTTTCAGTAGAGACAGGGTCTCACTCTTGCTCAGGCTGGCTTCAAACTCCTGAGCTCAGGCAATCCACCCGCCTTGGCCTCCCAGAGTGCTGGGATTACAAGCATGAGCCACCACCCCTGGCTCAGTTTGGGGGTTCTTAACTCTGGCCTCTGCCTTTATCTTCACTGGTCTTCTCTTTTTGGTCTCATAAGAATGTCTACCATTGGATTTAGAGCCAACACTAAACTAGGATGAGGCTGGGCACCCGTAGTTTAGTGGCCAGGGTGCCGGCCACATACACTGGGGCTGGTAGGTTTGAGCATGGCCCAGGCCAGCCAAACTACGACAACTACAAAAAAAAAAAAAAAAAAAAAAAGCTGGGTGGAGCATTTTGGCAGGCACCTGTAGTCCCAGCTACTTGGGAGGCTGAGGCAAGAGAATCACTTAAGCCCAAGAGTTGCTGTGAGCTGTGATGCTACAGCACTCTACCAAAAGTGACATAGTAAGACTCTGTCTTGTGGCAGAGCAAGATGGCGGGCTGAGTAACAGCTTCCTTGCATCTGGTCACTGTGAGTCTGGGGAGATAGGACTCTAGGCATTTCTGGCTGGTGGGATCTGCCTATAATTGTCCTTTTGAGGGTATAGGGAGTTAGCGAGAGACTTCTGGACCCCAAGAGGAGGACTAAAACAGTGGAAAACCAGCAAGTGGTCCCAGGTGTTTTATGGGTCTAAACTCACTGGGCAACTGTAAGTACAGTAGCACTGAGACTGCAAACCGGAAAGGCCTTACCTGTGAACTGTTTTGGTGTCTTTGGACTTGGCACTCAGTTGAACTGCCTTGGGGAGAGCTCGAGCCGGAGTGCAGAGAACTTTGGCCCTTGTCTTGGGCCCCAGTCTGAGCCGCTGAGCCAGACAGAGCTAATAGTGTTTGGCTGTGGGCCACAGGGAACCATTGTGAGTGATCTGCCCCCGGCAAGCTCCGCCCTCAGGGTCGCAGAGCAAGAATCCAGAGGGAGCTGGTAACCTAGTGTCTGAGCAGCCTAAGGGCGGGGTCTGAGCCGCCTTTCAGCCCTAACCCTCAGGGGCAGAGTGAGACCGGTTTTGGCACACTGGGTAAGTGGATAGCCACTTCAGCAGTGATTCTAGCAACAAGCACTTTCCTGGGAAAGCTTCTGCTCAGCAAGTTTACAAGTTCAAAGTGTCTTTTAAGAGGGCTGAAGAGAGATTTAGGGTGTCTACCCGGTGGGGTTTGAGAAATCAGCAGAGGCCTC
>CAUYPK010060099.1:0-76252 GCA_963574355.1 Loris lydekkerianus | reverse complement strand
CCGCCTTTCTGTAATTCTAATGCCCCCTCAATATCAGATAAAGGTCTATTATGTTTTACTAAACTGTAAACAGTATTAAAAACTTTTATGGTTGCATCAATACTTTTATTATTTTGTGTATGTACTAAATTAGATATTGAATCATTAATGGATTCCCTTAACAAATCTTGAATTTTACCATGGGCTTTAGAAACATCATGTTCCCTAATTTTTTTCCACAGAGAAGCTTGCCTTGTTTTATTACTACCATTATGGGTTACTAAATATGCAATCCATTCCTTAGACACATGGACATGCTTTTCTGCTTTTGATCCCAAATGTCGAACTGTTGAACAATCCTTACATTCTAATTTACCTTCTTTTATTTCAAGCCATTTGTACTGTTTTGTAAACATAAATGCTTATTTTTCATTCCAACAATCTGGAAGCACAAGATAATCTATTTCTTCCTTTAATGAACATGATGATTTTTCTTCAATGATTGATTCTTCAACACCATTTAAAAAATGCAAAAAATCACCTTTGACATTTTAGGGAACAGAGTATCACTACTATAGGGGCTAGATTCTTCATCATCACCACAGACCAGATCGATGTATTCAAGAACAGGTCTCGATGGTCGTTCACTAACAAACTGAATGTCATCTTCGTTTTCATCCGTTGTTGATTCAGATGCCTCAGGCCCAGCTGGAGGAACAGATTCTATTATCTCCGGCGCCCGGTCTCCCATTGCTCCGATGGCCTGACAGCACCAGCGCCATCCCCGCTGCCACCGCCGCCACGACTTCTCCTCCAGTCCCTGGGAGATTATAGATGCACCGACGACTCAGTCAAAACTAGGTGCAAAACCGCTTCCGACTATCAGAATTTCTTTTAAAGTTTTTTTTTTTTTGAGACAGAGTTTCACTATGCTGCCCTCTGTAGAGTGCAATGGCATCACAGATCACAGCAACCTCAAACTCTTGGGCTTAAGTGATTCTCTTCCCTCAGACTCCCAAGTAGCTGGGACTATAGGCGCCCACCACAACGCCTGGCTGTTTTTTTGTCGCAGTTGTCATTGTTGTTTTAGCTGGCCCAGGCTGGGTTCAAACCCGCCAGCCCTGTGTATGTGGCCAGTGCCCTAACTACTGAGTTACAAGCACTGAGCTTCTTTTAAAGTTTTTTTTTTGTTTGTTTGTTTTTTTGCAGTTTTTGGCCGGGGCTGGATTTGAACCCACCACCTCCAGCATATGGGGCGGGCGCCCTACTCCTTTGAGCCACAGGCGCTGCCCTTTTTTTAAAGTTTTGATATAATTTTGTTTTATTATGTAAAACATTTTCATGTTTTAAAGTCAAATCTATTGAACAAGGTATAGAGAGAGAAGTCTAGTTTCTATCCCTGTTTAAATACATTTCCTTCTTTCTCCCTATAAATAAATACCTATTTATTTGGAAACCAAATGAACCAAATACCTATTTATTTATGGTTTATTTTTTCATCTTTTGGTTGTTTTTAATTAAACAAATACAAAATGTGTATTTGTATTCTCCCTTTTAGATAAACAGAAGCATATTTTTATTTTGCTTTTTTCACTTAATCTTATAACCCGGAGATCTTTTTTAAAAAATATACAGAGAAAGTTTTCACTCATTTTTTCAGCTGCATAGTACTCCACTGTATCTATTTTCCTTTTTTAATCCATCGGTAGACATTTGAATCATTTCCAATCTTTTGCCACTACAAGTAATAGTGCAATGAATAACCTTGTGCGTATATTAATAGCCTTGATTAGTGTCTCAAGGCTCAATTTTGGTTTCTAAATCAGGTCTCCTCCAGGGCTTCCTAGGGAAGGATTTTCTTACCTTTTGGTAATTTGGGCTATCGGTTTTCCTCGTTAGTCTTACTTTTTCTCCTCTAATATTTTCTTCAATTCTCTGATTTTCTGGTCAGATACTGTCTCTTCTTATTTTCAAGCACAATGTATATTAATAACTATGAATTTCAGTGACATTGGAAAGAAATGGAGGTAGTACTGTGCTCAGCCCATCAGTTTGAAATAGATGCTTCCTAATGCCTTCTTAGTACCATCAAAAATCAAAATCTGGTATCTTACATGAGTCATCACGTTGTTCTCAACTGTTTTATGCCAGAATTCCTCCATTAAGAAATAAATTTAGAAACTTAAGAGTTTTGTTTAAATGTATTTAAGTCATACATTTACTTGTTTTTAACTCTGCATTTACTCAGGAGCTACAATGTGCTATGAACTGTGGTTCCATGATCTTATTCTTGGCTAGATAGCCGAGCCTACCACTGACAGCAACAATAGAGAAGTGGCTGATCTTTGGGTTATTCTTTTTCTTTCACCCTTATTTGACTGGTAGATATTTCAGAAGTTTGGAGAAGGGAGATGTGGACTGCAAAGCTTAGGTTATGATGCCTATAGTTTCATTGCCAGGGGCATAGGACTGTGGTTCTCAACCCCTGGGCCACCGACTAGTACCAGTCTGTGGCCTGTTAGGAACTGGGCTGCACAGCAGGAGGAGAGTGGCAGAGAGCCAGCAATCAAAGCTCCATCTGTCACTGTCTCCCAGCACCACCAGCTGGGACCGTGTAGTTGCAGGAAAACAAGCTCATGGCTCCCACTGATTCTGCGTTATGGTGAGTTGTATAACTATTTCATTGTTTACTACATTGTAATAATAATAGAAATAAAGTGCACAATAAAGGAAATGTGCTTGAATCATCCTGAAACCACCCCCTGGTCAGTGGCAAAATCATCTTCCATGAAAGCAATCACTGTGACCACTGACATAGGCTATTCCTAATGGGAAGACAGGTTAAGGGATAAATGGATGGCATTCAGAAACCAAGGCGAGAAGTCAAGGAAATGCTACCTGGGGCAGGAGGCCCACCAGCTGCTTTCATCCCATCACGTGATAGAACCAAAGCACATGTACTTAAGCATATGTGCTGCAGCCAGAATACCTTAAAAAGAATTTCCTGGAAGAGTGAAGAGCTTAATGTAGAAGGTAGTTTAATAGCTTTCTTTGGAATTTGGAAAGGTTTGCACCTATATGGGCCATAGATTTTATCTGGGGATGGGTTCAATAGCTAATAGCTTCTCTGCGTACTTTCCAGCCCCAGGAGTCAGTAATTTAGTATACTTAAGTAGGGATCTCCCTGACATTTTTGCATTGAATATCAGAATAAATAGGTAATAGCCTATCCATATAACTTGCTAACTTGTCATTTAGGCTGCCTGAGGGCTGCAGTAAATTGCTCTGCCACATTTTTAAGTGAATATACAAATGCTGAGCACCAGTGAGGAGATGGTCTTGTGTTTTATTTTATTATTATTCCTCGCTTCTGGTGCTAAGAAATGATTTGCTTGTGAGAAGGAAGGGAGTACTGGCTTAATAACTTGTAAGCAGACCTGCCACGCAGCAGATATGCTCTTCCCATTCCCCTGTTTTAGCTATCTTTTTCCCCCCAAGAACAATAGAATCTCCTAATGTGGGAAAGGGTGGCAGTAACCCCTGAATGTAAAATGCCTCTGGGATTCAGGTCCAAGTGAGAGTAAAACTGTGAAATAAACTTGTAGTTGGTGACTATCTTATTCTTTCTAAAAGTAGCACCAAGAGAGAACTTAAAATAATGATATTAACACAGGGTTTATTACAGAGCAGTGACTGTTCTAAATGCCCTACTAATATTAACTTAGCACTTAAAACAACTCTATGAGGTAGATATGGTTATTATCTCCATTTTGTGGATTTAAGAGGTTCACCAGTGGTCACACAGAGAGTACTCGGCACTGTGCTAAACTATCTCTAATGAAATACTGATTTCCTGGCTGTATTTGAGTTTGTTCAATAATGTGTTTCCAGGGTAGACTTAACCCGTTTTTGAGAAAACATGGTATTCACTCCAATTTCAAATTAGGAAGAATCTTTGGCTCAATTTCTTGAGTCTCTACAAGTCCCTCAGCGCCTTTATTTGGATAATTAGTTGTGAACAATATCAATTATAAGTAAGTGGACAAATTTAATTGCTACAGAAGACCAATTGATTTTTTAAATTATCATTGATTGTTCAGTGGTTATCTCGGTGTAAAGATTTGTACATTCTGAATCTTTAATTTAGTTGGTTTATTAAGTAGTCCAAAGGTTGACGCCAGTGTAAGACAGGTGAATTTCCCCCTGCTCTTTTTTCCCTCACTTAAGGTAAACACCTTGGAATCCTAACACAGTCAACAACAAAAACAAGTAATAAAGCAATAGCAGTTGATATTAAATTATGCATAGGTTTCTTGGGGGACTTTATGAGGCAATGATACTTAATCCTAATGTTGGAGACAGAAGTTGCTCTGTTAGCTGTCTCACTGGGTACCTGGATGCTGACATTTTAAATCCTTAAATCAAAATCTTTAAGATCATAAAGATAATTCAAAATTGATGTGAGAGACAAGAACTGGATTATACTCTTTAAATCTGTCTTTACCCCCTTAACAGATTCCTCAATAATAGGTAGGCATGTAATTTAATTTTTTGATGTTTCAATTTTCTGATCTTTAAAATGAGGATAATCACATCTGTCTTGCCTACTGGCAGAGTCTGTGACAGTGCATTAAAAAATACTAAATGGGCAAGGTGCGATGGCTTACAACTGTAATCCTAGCACTATGGGAGGCAGAGGAAGATGGATCACTTGAGCTCAGGAGTTAAGACCAGTCTGAACAAGAGCCAGACTCTTCTTTACTAAAAATAGAAAAACTAGCCAAGCGTTGTGGCAGGCACCTGTAGTCCCAGCTATTAAGGAGGCTGACGCAAGGGGACAGCTTAAGCCCAGGGGTTTGAGGTTGTTGTGAGCTATAATGCCACAGCACTCTACCCAGGGTAACAGAATGAGACTCTGTCTTAAAAAAAAAAATTAGGTAAATTCAAGTATCATTAATATTTAGAGAAAACCATGATAGTTTCATTATTTTGTTATAAAAATACTGTCTGACACTAATTGAATCAATACTCTTTTGCTACATAAGAAACTACCCAAACCTTGTTGGCTTAAAACAACCATTTATTATGCCTCTCCTAAGCCTACAAGTCAGCTGGTGGGTTTTCTGGTCTGTGCCTGGCTCAGCTGTTCTCTACTGGGCTTGCTTAGGCATTTGTGGTCAGCTGCTGGGTCAGCCTGGGGCTGGCTGGTCTAGGATGACTCCAGCTGGGACAATTTGGCTCTCTTTCAAGCAGTCTCTCATTCCTCAGCCACTAGCCCAGAGTTTTCTCATGACAGAGAAACGGGAACAAGTAAGCAAGTGAATATACACAATGCCTCTTGAGGCATAAGGCTTGGGGCTATGAATAGTGCCCCATGATGGCCAGCACATTCTATCAACCAGCCTGATTCAAGGCGTGGTCATGCCAAACAAATAAATTCCACATCTTCGTGGGTGGAGCTGTATAGACACATTGTAAGGAGGAGGAATAATCAGAGCCATTTTTGCCATTGATCTCCTACACTAAGTGAATCAACTTATTTTCAATTTAAATCTCTGACCTTTTAAAAATCTATTTTACTGAGCAGTGACTTTTGAAATGTGCCATTTTTAGGTCACTGTGTTATCTTTTAATATATGTGCACATATTCATATTCATGGCTGCTGCCTACATACACACCTAAAATAAACATTTGAATATATTTGCAATTATTGTGAACATTTCTTAACTGGAAAATTTAGTAGATACATTCATATTAATTTATTAACTCTTATTTGCTATATTAGCATTTTCAAAGGAAAACAAACAGAAGATCTGATAAAAATAACTGATAACTGTTGGAGTTCTTAGGGCTGATTTTTTTTTTTTTTTTTGCCCTTGGTAGATTGCTATGGCATGGGGCTCAAGAGATTCTCCTGTATTCCCTACTTGACTACATTGTAGCGCCTGCCACAATGTCTGGGTACTTTTTTTTTTGGTAGTTGTCATTGTTGTTTATCAGGCCCTGGCTGGATTCGAACCCACTAGCCCCAGTATATGTGGCTGGCGCTGTGACCACTGAGCTACAGGCACTGAGCCAGGGCTGATGTGTTTTGCACTACTGGCCTCTGGCACTACTAGCACACTGAAATGATGAGTACACTTCATTACAGGCCCTACATGTGTCAGATTCAACAAAGAATAGAAACAATATAAACCAAGAATCCAGGTCTTGTGCCTTGCCATTGAAAGGGAAGAGAGGAAGTCTGGCTTTGTTTTATTTTGTTTTAGCTAGAATGATCCCGATTGGATGACTATACTGATTACATTCCCTGACTGCATGTGCAACTCATGTATTCACTTGGGCTTAGGCATTGGCTTGTATAATGCCAAACATCTGGATGTTTTTCTCAGCATGATAAATACACAATTAGGAATGTTCTAATGTTGACATTTAATTGTATACTCTTCAACCAGATGTGCCATACTACCTGGGCAATTCCAGAAGTTTGGGTCACGAGGATATATTTCTGATTAGGTTTAATTAAGAAAAGTGTAAATAGAAGCTATCTGAATTACACATAAGCGCTTGGCACTATCCTGTAGATTATAACAGCCCCTCTATGTTGGCATCATGTTCAGAAACATTTAAAATATATTGCCATAACATTTTCTAAATGACTGTATTGTGATTTAATGCCATATTTGGCACACACAACCTAAAATACAGTAGCTAATAGTGTAAACTCATTTTATTTGCATACCATTGTTAACCACTTTCATGTAGTACTTACCAAACATGTCAGATTATGGCTGGGTGTGGAGGCTCATATCTATAATACTAGCACTCTGGGAGGCCAAGGTAGGGGGATTGACTGAGCTCACAGGTTCGAAACCAGCTTGAGCAAGAGTAAGACCCTGTCTCTAAAAATAGCCAGGCACAACTACCAAAAAAAAAAATAGTCCCAGCTACTTTGGAGGCAGAGGCAAGAGGATCACTTAATCCCAAGAATTTGATTAAGGTTGCTGTGAACTGAAACACCAGGACACTGTACTGAGGATGACAAGTGAGACTCTGTCTCAAAAAAAAAAAAAAAAAAAGTGTCAGATTATTACACTCTATTTAATGCTGGACGTTGTGGTGGACACCTATAGTTCCAGCTACTTGGGAAGAGAATTGCTTAACCCCAAGAGTTTGAGGTTGCTGTGAGATGTGACACCGTGGCACTCTACTGAGGAAGATGTAGTAAGACTCTGTCTCAAAAAAACAAACAAAAAAGTGGGATTTTCTTCCTTGTTGAGTGACCTCTCTCATTCTGGCTTTTAATATACTCTCTACTGTTTATTGGGCATGTGACCTCGAGCTGTCACTTGGCCACTTTGTACCTCAATGTACTCATCTGTAAAAGAAACTAATAGTACCTATCTCATAAGAATTGTTGTGAAGGTTAAATTAGATACTACATACATGCATTTAGGACACTATATATTGCTCAATGAAAGTTAGGACTTACTATTATAAGATAAGAGATTTAGTATGAGCCCATTCAATGTCAGAGAAATGTCTGAAAAGAACAGGCTATTGGGGTGGGATTTGGCATTTATTGAAAGGTATGGAAGAAGCTGTGGCTACAGGACAGTCATTACCTTAATGTCAATAAGTAGTTTTCTTTCCTTTTAAAAATGATCATTTTCAGGCTTGACACCTGTGGCTCAAGTGGCTAAGGCACCGGCCACATACACCTAAGCTGGCGGGTTCGAATCCGGCCCCGGCCTGCCAAATAACAATGATGACTGCAATCAAAAAAAAATTGCCAGGTGTTGTGGCGGGTGCCTGTAGTCCCAGCTACTTGGGAGGCAGAGGCAGGAGAATCGCTTGAGCCCAGGAGTTGGAGGTTGCTGTGAGCTGTGATGCCATAGCACTCTACCCAGGTAGACAGCTTGAGGCTCTGTCTCAAAAAAAAAAAAGGGTGGCACCTGTGGCTCAAAGGAGTAGGGCACCGGCCCCATATGCTGGAGGTGGTGGGTTCAAATCCAGCCCCAGCCAAAAACTCAAAAAAAAAGAGAAAATAAAAGATCATTTTCATTTTTCATCTTCAGATTTGTTTAGGAAGAGAACAAAGATTTCCTTGAAGCAGTTGTACTAGTTATTAGCTCCTGCAATTTTTTTTTTTTTTTTTTTTTTTTTTTTGAGATATAGCCACAAGCTGTCGCCCTGGGTAGAGTTCTGTGATGTCACAGCTCACAGCAACTTCCAACTCCTGGGCTTAAGTGATTCTCTTGCCTCAGCCTCCCAAGTAGCTGGGACTACAGACGCTTGCCACAACGCCCGGCCATTTTTTGGCTGCAGCCATCATTGTTGTTTGGCAGGCCCGCGCTGGACCTGAACCTGCCAACTCCAGTATATGTGGCTGGCACCTTACTTAGTTGCTTGAGCTACAGGCACCGAGCCTGTTTTTTTTTTTTTTTTAATTGAGACAGAGTCTCACTTTGTTGTCCTCTGTAGAGTGGTGTGGTGTCATAGCTCACAGCAACCTCAAACTTTTAAACTCCTGGGCTCATGCGATTCTCATGCCTCAGCCTTCCAAGTAGCTGGGACTGCAGGTGCCTGCAACACCTGGCTATTTTTTGTTTTTATTTTTTTGTTTTGCACTTCCAGGCCAGGTTCAAACCCACCACCTTTGGTGCATGTAGTCAGCACCATAACCACTGTGCTACGGGCACCGCCAAACCCCTGTATATGTGACTGGCATCCTAACCATTGAGCTATGGGCGCCCAGCTTAGCCCTGCATTGTTAAAACATCAGTGTATGTGTTGATAATGGAACAGTCCAGGCAACTCTATTCAGCTGCATATAATCACAAGAAGATGAATACATTTTCCTTGGTACAGAAAAAAGCCATTCTTTTACTGACTCTTTTAAAAAAAATAATTCCCTGATAGATTTGGCTTTACATTGACCAAGTGCTTAATTTGTTCTGAATAATCTGTAGAGAAAGTCTCTAAAAATTGGAAAGAGAGTGTTGATTCATTGACAGAAAAAATTGTTTGCTTCTTTCTGTATTCTAACAGCAGAGTCACTGATTTCTTAGCTGTGGGGGACCTCCTATTTCTGCAGGGGACAGATCCCTACGTTTGGGACTCCACACAGGCATGACAGTGGTGTGATTACACAGGCCTGCACAGACGCTCCAGCACTGGTGATGTACCACACTGCAAAGGAGTCCGAAAAATAAAATAAATGTGATGAAATTCTAAAGCCCTTGGAAGGATTTTATCCAATATTTAAAAAAAAAAAATTATTTCTGGGCGGTGCCTATGGCTCAACGGAGTAGGGTGCCAGTCCCATGTGCCAGAGGTGGTGGGTTCAAACCCAGCCCCGGCCAAAAACTGCAAAAAAAAAAAAAAAAAATTTCATTTCAATGTATGCTGTCTAAACACTGAAAATTATAATTCCTACTTCAATTAATTGACTTTTTCACCTCCATCAAAATTCTTTGGACTGTTATATTTGATCCAATTCTGGATGAACTTGATGTTTTTTCCCTGCCATAATACAGATGACATTCATACGACTACAATCTGTTGTTTCCACCATGCCATAACGCAAATAGAATCCCAGAGCTGGAAAGTCCTGCTGAACTCATTTTTACAAGTGAGTATGAAATATTTAAACTACTCTATTCACATGATTTCCTTTTCTTAGAAAAAGGCCACAGCCTTTGATAAGTGAAAGTCTAGAAGCGGGGAAAACGACATTGTTTAAAGCCCTTGCCAGGCAGTTACATCAAAGTTAAAGAAACGTAATGACATGGAGAAGGTTTAGAATAAAACTTTGTGAAAGGAAGTAAGGTTGTACAGAAGAACTAAGTATTGATCTATTTTGTATTTGATTCAAATATGTTAGAAAATTCAAGTAAAGCTTGAAATAACCTGAAATATTTACTAGCAAAGAATAAAGGGGAAAAGATGCCATTCAGGATACTGGATGATAGGCCATTTGTGACCTGTTTGACTATCAAAAAAGAAGTTCCAGACATATCAAATTCCTTTTCACATTTAGTTAATGGTTAAAAGAAAACATACAACGTAGTTGATAGGGAACCTCAAAGTTGGTATGGTTTCTGAATAAATCTGGCATTTATTAGTTGACCAGAAACCATCACTATCCATGATAAAATGGAGATTACATTGTTCATTGACCCAAGTAACGTCAGTACCAGTCAGAGATTAAGACAGGGTGATAATACAGTATCTTACAAAGTCATTACTACTGCTCTATATATTCCATTTAAACAAATTAACAGGGCAAGTGGCCTGTACAGATAATAGGCATTATTATTTTTTCTTTTTTTTTTAATGGATAAAATGTTAAATTTTATCATATATATATTTTACCACGTTAAAAAACAAACAACAAAAAAACAGCCTTCCTATCTGATACAAAGTTGGCACCGAGAAATGTTAGTTTGCTTCTTTCTCAATATTCATTTCTCTTTTTTTCTAACTTTAATTAGTTTATTTGAATGTTTTTTTCTTTTTCTTCCTTTCTTTCTTTCTTTTTTTTTTTTGAGACAGACTCTCACTCTGTTGCCCAAGCTAGAGTGCCGACGTGCCAGCTTCGCTCACAGCAACCTCATACTGCTGGGCCCAAATGATCCTCCTGCCTCAGCCTCCCAGAGTGCTGCGATTACAGGCATGAGCCAGAAATCCAATTATTGAGACTATAAGGATTGCCAAGGAAGAAAGGAATTTTTAACAGGACAGATGTCCAGGGAACAGGAGAATCTGCGTAAAATCTGTCTCTCCATCTAAGGGATATCATGGGTTTTTAAAAGAGGGAGGTTGTGCTTTTCAAGGTCTTAGTATATCTCAAAAGAGCTATATGCATGGGAGGGCAGGCCGTTGGGGATGGTGAATCTTGACATCAGGGACTCTGCCCTGGGAACTTTAGAACCTTAATTCCTTTGTCTTATAGAAAATGCATCGTTTCAGGCCCACGTAGTGGCTCACACCTATAATCTCTGCATTTTTGGAGGTAAAAGTGGGAGGATCACTTGAGAACAGCAGTTCCAGTTCATCATATTTTTCTTAAAATTCTACTGTAAGCATAGCTTAACTGGAAAGGAATGAACAGTAGTTAGAATTGTGTTCAACAGTTAAAGATAAATGCTTTAAGTCAAACAGATTTGTAGGAGATGGTCCAGGGTCCCTGGGTGGTTCCAAGAGAAAGGCTCCTCATGGAGCTGCACATTGGGACACTCTCAATGCAGTGGGGAATTTATAAGGAGTTCAATAATTAAGCTTAATGTTTATTGATCAACAGTACAGTATTATCCATCCACTCAACGCCAGTTACAGTGGGAGGAGATAGACAGTTTGGTTAAGTTAAAGAGAATGCAGACTTTATGAAAGGATGATGAACTGACTCTGAAATCTAACAAGGTTTTTAATGTTACAGTTTGAGCATCTGATAGGATATGGCTCTGTAGAGCCACATCTGAAGAATTGAAGAAAAATATCTAATCTTCAAGCAAGGGACAAAATAAGGTATATGCATAAAACTTCCCATTCTTTTTCCTGTGAAATATTTTCATCCTTTTGTCCCACCTTAGATGCTGCTTCCTCTGTGAAGCTTTCTCTTACTCGTAGAGGCAAAAAAACAATAAATTTTGTGACCCCAGGTTACATGCATATATTTCTAGTACTGTCCTCATCTCATTGCAGTCTAATAATTTGTGTCACGTGTTAACGTCTTCCTTTATTAATGCAATGGGAGTTCCTTGGAAGAGCGTCTTATTTATTTTTGTAGTACTGGGTACATAGCAGGTCCATAATAATATGAATTGAATGCATGTGGTTATATATGAGAACAAGAAATGTTCATGATGATTATAATGCCTGTAATTCCAAAAATAAACGGGCTGACAGGCAAAACAAATCTCACAGACCAGATTTCTGTTTACCAAAACCACCTGCTTGTCAGATCAAATTATTTGAGTATCATCCAAAGACAAAACTCTAAGAGATCTTGAAAAGTTGGAGAAATTATCTATTGCAACTCAAGATGATATTTAATGGAAATAATAGCCAACAATTTTTTACAAACTTTGATGAGATTCTGTGTCCAAAAATAATTAGGCAAAGAAAATTGGGGGAACAAGAGAAAATCTACACTTAAAAAAATTCACTTTTCTTCTGACATTTAATTTGGAAATATGTAACTTTTTTCTTTGTATTTTAATGGGATAAGTGGTTGTGAAGAGGGTGTTTGGAACCTCTAAATTATTGGACGTTTTCTCAGTCCCCCCCACTATAACCTGCCTGGCCACACTGGTAACTGGTCACATCACATTTTTCCATTTTAGGATGATAAATATGTTATGGGGGAAATTTTAAAAAATTAAATCAATATCTGAAAGTGAAAAAGACACAAAATAAGGATACAAACAGTGGGGTATTATTTGTAATTAATATTAGTATTAGTATTTTATTAAACTATCTGAAATTGTTACCAAAAGAAGTTGTTTTTCTTTCTCTCCTTCTTTCTTTCTTTTCTTTTCTTTTTTTTTTTTTTGAGACAGAGTCTCACCATGCTGCCCTTGGTAGAGTGCCATGGCATCGCAGCTCACAGCAACCTCAAACTCTTGGGCTTAAGTGATTCTCTTGCCTCAGCCTCCCAAATAGCTGGGGACTACAGGCACCTGCTACAATGCATAGCTATTTTTTTGTTGCAGTTGTTGTTGTTATTTAGCTGGCCCAGGCTGGGTTTGAACCCGCCAGCCTCAGTGCATGTGGCTGGCACTATAACCACTGTGCTACAGGCATGGAGCCAAGAAGTTGTTTTTCTATGCTAAATATTTTCTTTAAACACAATTGAAATATATTTGCACTTATCAATTACTATACGGAACATTTGATTTTTCTTTTCTTTCTTTTTTTTGGAGACAGAGTCTCACTTTGTTGCTCTTGATAGTGTCAACATAGCTCACAGCAACCTCAAACTCTTGGGCTCAAGTGATGCTCCTGCCTCAGCCTCCCAAGTAGCTGTGACTACACTCACCCACCACAATGCACAGCTATTTTTAGAGATGAGATCTCACTCTTGCTCAGGCTGGTCTTGAACCTTTGAGCTCAGGCAATCTACCCGCCTCAGCCTCCCAGTGGAACATTTGATTTTTCAAGTGAAAGCATTTGGTGGTTTTGCCAGTACAAGAGCCTCACTGCCAACTTGGTTGTATATTTCAATGGAAACACCTTGGGCAAGGAGTTGGGCCCTGGAATGATGTCTTTTGTTTTGTTTTTATTTATTTTTAATTTCAAAATATTAAGGAGGTACAAATGTTTTTGTTACATAGACAGTTTTTGTAATGCTTGAGTTGGAGCGGTAAGTGTGCGCATCGCCCAAAGAGTGCTCACTATACCCAGTGGGTAGATTTTTGCTCATCTTCGCCCTGCTTGATTTCCAAGGACTTCTACTTTCCAAGGACACCTGTGCCCTTTGGTTAGTTCCAATTTATTAGAGAGCACATGTACTGTTTGTTTTCCCATTCTTTACTTCACTGAGGATAATGGTCTCCAGTTTTATCCTAATTGCACAAAAGGCATTAATTCATCCTTTTAATGGCTGAGTAGTACTCCCTTTGCCACCTATATCACATTAAGAAGTCATTTGACCTTTGCCACAGAGTTCTTATGTACAAAATGCAAATAATTAACTATTTCACAAGGTTATGCCAATGAAATCATGAGCACAAAAGCATGTGTAAACTATAAATTACCATGTAAATATGAGCTATGATTATAGCTTCATCTATCATAACATCACAAAAACATGGAATATGGGGAGCCCATTTTTTTCTCCAAATGTGCTCCTCTGTAACACAAGTAGTGGAGACTTTTTCCATTTGCTTCTTTGTTTTTATTTTTCCCATTTTTTTTTTTTTATGGTCTGTAGCACAGATTTTATTATCTTAACTATTTATTCATGTTCAATTCAGTGGTATTAAGCACCTTCATTTTGTAGAGCAACGATCACTACCATTCATCTCCAGAAATCTTTTCATCTTGCCAAACTGTTACTCTGCTTATGAAATAGTAGCTCCCTATTCTCCTCTCCCCACTTCCTTGACTCTTAAGGTAATTTAGAATTCGAATGCTGCTCCCACCTTATCCCTAACACAAAATTCATTGCCAACTAGAAATGTAATAGTGGTAATCTCAGTTCCATCTGCTACCTCGTTGGTTTTGGTCCTGGCAAGATAAACAGAGGATATGATGAAGAAATACTGTAATGTAGAATTTGCAGAAGAGAAATTTGCAATTCAGTTATATGTAGTAAGTCAGTCTTATTATTTTGCAAACTTTTGGACATAATGACTCTTCTGGAAATATATTCTAGGAAATAATTGGGGGTGTATACAAGGAGTTATCTGATAATGGCTAAAAAAAAATGTAAATAGGTCTCCTAAATTCTCATCAACTGCAGATCAGTTTTAATAACTGATGATATGTGCATACATGAATAGTACATACGCACCAAATATTTCATTATAGAATATTATTTAAAAAATATGGCATGTGGTTATGCTGTAGTACTTAAGGTAAAAAAAATTACAAAGCAGTATATGTACTGTTTTAATATTACTTTTATGATATCAACTAATTGATATTATGCCAAATAATAAAAATAACACGTTTGTATGTGTGTGTATACATCTATACCTATATGTGTATGTGTGTGTGTGTGTGTGTGTGTGTGTGTGTGTATATATATATATATATATATATATATATATATACATATCCATGAAAAGGCTAGAAGGCATATAGTAAATTGTATGTTAATGGCAATTAACATTTTGGATGGCAGAATTATTAGTGATTTTAGTTTCTTCTTTTCAATATTTTATGTGTTGCAATTTTTCCAATGACCATACATTACTTTTATAATGAGGGACAAAATTTAATTAAATAAAAACTCAGGCATAGGCCACCTCCACAGCAAACCCTGCGATGAACTCTGAAATATTTCAGCTATGAACACTTGAGTAATTGGAAACGGGGAGGACCATAAAAAGCAGCCACGGGGGGCTAGTATTTGAATGAAAACCCAAAGAGCTTGTTCAGATCACTCTGACTTTCACATCACCAGTACAATTAAAGCAAGTAAATCAGCTGCGCAACATGCCACTCGCTGTGCACTCACACGTCACAGCTGTCTGCATGCTCACTTCTCCACCTCGCTCAATCTTTACAGTTTCTAATATGAACATCAACTCTCTTTTTCATAAACCTAACCTATAAATGCCACAAACCCTCTGAGGGACTTCCCCAGGCTTCATTTTAGGCTCCACAAGAAAGGATGTAAAAGAGACTTTTCTTTTGTAAAGTGATTCTATAATTCTGTCCAATATCTATCATTTTCAAGGCCAAGTATTCATATTTAATAGATCCTAAATTACATTCTGTCAGGCAAGGATTCCCTTGATGATATTAACCAGAGTATAGGACTGACAGTCAGAGGCCTGAGAGTAACATATTGTTCTACATGGGGCTTACAAGCTTTGCTGCGCAGGGGTCGACCCCGTTAAGTCTGGAGTGGTCTGGGATCTGTGCCTTCATCGCAATCCTCAGCCCTCCCTGACTTACCCACAAACCACCCCCTGATTTCCTGTCCTAAAATCACTTTCAAAATTAAATAACTTGGCACACTTTTGACCCTTTTCTTTGAGGAAATTGCCATTGTGAATTTATTATGTAATACTTTTACAACACTGCTCTAGCAAGACAGCCAGTGAGGAGTGTAAGAATCTACCGACGCTATCTCCATTCCAGCCCTCTGCAGGAAAACTGAAAGAGAAAAGCTGAATGAGGGGAGAAAGCCGGAGCAATGCCGTGGTGGCTTGTGTGCTTGTGTGAGTGTTGCAAAGTATCAGTGTGAAGATCTTTTCCTGACAGGAAAGATTGTAAGGTCGTAATGGCAGAAATTGAGTACAGGGACAGATTTTCCTTTGCAAAAAGGAGGACATGTTGGACCAAATCTTCATTAGGAGGAAAGTTCCTGTTGCTCCTTCTTTGAGCATCCCTATTAGAGTGGCTTTGCTTGTGGATTTTATATCTCAAAGGCATTGAAGAATAAGAAGATGTCAAAATAAGAATTTTTTCCCAAATTAAACAAAGTTTAAGTTTTTTTTTTTTTTTTTTTTAAAGACAGAGTCTCACTCTGTCACCCTGGGTAGAGTGCCATGGTGGCATCATAGCTCACAGCAACCTCTAATTTTTGGGCTTTAGCAATCATTATGCCTCAGCCTCCCCAGTAGCTGGGACTACAGGCACCTGCCACTATGACCAGTTAGTTTTTCTATTTTTAGTAGAGTTGGGGGTCTCCTGTTCAGGCTGGTCTCCAACTCTTGAGTTCAAGCAGTCACACCCACCTCAGCCTCCCAGTGTGGGCAGATTCTAGGCATAAGCACCACTGAGCTCTTGCTATGTGCCTAACACTTACTGGTGCTATATATACATGGGTCATTATGAAAATTTTGAGATACAAAAAAAAAGATCAAGAAATGTAAGATCCGCATAGATGGAAACAAATGAAGCCTCCCCCAGCAACACCAATAAGCCAAGAAAGAATCTGAAAGGACTCTGTTGATTGTGTGTCTTTTTTCTTTTCTTTCTTTTTTTTTTTGCAGTTTTTGGCTGGGGCTGGGTTTGAACCCCCCACCTCCAGCATATGGGGCCAGCGCCCCACTCCTTTGTGCCACCCTACTGTGTTTCTTAAAAGTAAAACAATGGACCATAACATAGTCTGTCTCAAAACTTTTGTAGTGACCCACGTTCATGAACTCCTTTCTTTCTTAGAAAGGCTCTGTAACCTACAGATACACTCATCTCAGTTTCAGAGATGATGTTTACAAGACAGCCATGTCCTTTTCCTTTGTAAAGTTTTGGGATGGCTTGGGCTCCAAACACTCTGGGCCGCTCTTGATTTTTTCTTTTTTTTAATTAAATCATAGCTGCGAATGTTAATGCAATCATGGGGTACCATGTGCTGGTTTTACACACCGTTTGAAATGCTTTCATCAAACTGGTCAACATAGCCTTCACAGCATTTTCTTATTGTGTTAAGACATTTATACTCTACACCGAGTAAGTTTCACATGTATCCTTGTAAGATGCATCATAGGTGTGGTCCTTCCAGTTACCCTCCCTCCACCCCGCCTCCCCCGTCCCCTCCCCAACCACTCCCCATCTCACCACAGAGAATTGATTGTCAGTGTTCCGCTCATAATCCTGCTCAGTTGCTTAAAACTTAAAGTTTTATGTATCTTGAAATTCTTGCCTACAGAAAAACTATTAAAATACACACGTGTAGCTGGGTGCGGTGGCTCACGCCTGTAATCCCAGTACTTGGGAGGCCAAGGCGGGTGGACTGCCTGAGCTCACAGGTTTGAGACCAGCCTGAGCCACAGTGAGACCTGGTCTCTAAAGATACCTGGGTGTTGTGGTGGATGCCTGTAGTCCCAGGTACTCTGGAGGCTAAGGCAAGAGAATTGCTTAAACCCAAGAGTTTGAGGTTGCTGTGAGCTGTGATGTCATGGCACTCTACCGAGGGTGACAAAGTGAGATTCTGTCTAAGAAAAAATAAAATAAAATACCCAAATGTAGAGTGAGGAGGAGAGGATGATGGCAGGGGATGTTTAACATTTTAGAACAAGTATAGGATGATACGCCCAAAGCAGCAGCAGCAGAAGAATAAAAATATGTGACCATTGTCAAGATATTTGTTTTATAATTTGGGGAAAATATACTTTACACACAGGGACAAATTTTGTCTCCTTCCTGGCCAAGTCTGAATTCTTTTTCCTTTTTTTTTACTTCTCTTCCTTCTGTTTTAAGTCTCTGGGTTTCTGTGTCTTATGCTCTTCTTTACCAATTCTTTTATTTTTACTCACGTTTCTGTTTTACTATCACTCTCTTATCCCTTAAGAAAGAGAAAAAGTGAAATAAAATGAATCCAGCTTCTACGCTGTTCCTTTAAATGTAATAAAACACAGGAGCAGAAACTGAAGGACGGAATCGGCTGGTTTCGTGGTCGTTGCTTCCATCTTCCATCATCATTAACTCCTCGCTCTCTCTTCTTCTCCACTTCCTCCTTTCTAATAAGTCACTTCCTTCTTTTCAATAAATCACCGAGGCTAAGATTTAAAAGCACTTTACCATATTCTGATACACTACAGTAGTTTAATTTTCATATCAGTCTAACCCAAATTGGTTTCTCATTGACAGAACTCAGCTGACACCTCTTCGCCTGCTGAGTTCCTGGAATGGAAAATGTCAGTAAAACCTGTATTATCATTTATTTCCACTGTGGAAATATTAAGCAAGCTGGAATGTGGCGATTGCTTTAAATATATATATATATATATATATTTTTATCATAACACAATTATTAGAATAACCAAAAATTCACAGTTTCCCTGGGAATGAACTCAAGTTTCAAAGAGAGTCATTATTTAACATCTGACCATCGGGTCTCCAGTGAACTTCCATAATTTATTTTCCCTGGACATGATCATATACTACTTACCCTCTTCTCAGTGCTATTGTGATTTCTTAGAAAAGAGTTGGCCCTCTTTTATCTTTTAATGGGGGTTATTTTTAAACGAGTTTCTCCATTTTTAACTCCATTGAATAAACAATGACAGCCACTTGTATTTGTGTCACATTTTCTATATTCTAGAGAACGTTCACAGCATTATCTATTTAATCCTCATTAGAACACCAGACACTTGCCAGGCACCATGATAGGCGTTGTGGTATAGATGGAAACACTGCGTGGCCCCTTCCTGGACAGGATGGGGAGACACACTGGGAACATGTGAAATAATTCCAGACAGAATAATGTATTAGGAGTGTCAGCAAGTATACTGCACACAGAAACTGGGTGCCAAATTATTAAGTCTATTGTCCGTTGATAGTATTTACCACATCATATTTTAATTTGATATATTGATTCAGTCAGCTTCTAATAGGTTTAAGGAGAAGAGCTTATGTCTTATTGATCTCAGTCCTCCCAACATCAAACACAGGCCTTGAATGGGATAGCCAGTCCTCTTTAATTAATTAATGAATGAAATGGACACACACACATACATTTAATTGAGAATTCCAAGAAAGCAGAATCCTCTATACAATAGGGAAAATACATGAATTGTTTTTGGTCAACATAAGTATTGCCTTTGTGCTAATACAAAGCCAGTATACACACTAGGTGGCCACATTAGTTTCCAATGTCTTACGGATATGAGATTGTAATGGTCAAGGTCAGATGCCTAAGAAGGATCAAGTTCCCACATTTGCTATCACTTTGAGGATGAGATCCTTCAGATGTTTGCCTACCACCGTCCTAACTATATTTGATTGCCTATATTGGGGGCCAAAGGAAAGCTATTTGACATAAAAGGAGGAAACATGAACTCTTGAGTTTTCTTTCTCACATGTACCCGGCAGCAAAAGTATCTGGACAAATTTCTAACCTGGTTTGATTTTTCACATTCATTCTTTTCCTTTGCTCTTTGATATGTCACCTCTGGAGAAGTGCTGGACTTTCTTTAGGTTGACTCACACAAACACTGAAAGCGAGATGACAGAGCTGTTCTTTTTTGTGAAGACTGGCTAAAAAACTCTTTCATCTGATACCCTTTTTCCCAGACAGGTTAGAAGAGACCTTTTTTTTTTTTTTTTAATTGTTGTTGTTGCAGTTTTTGGCCAGACCCGGGTTTGAACCTACCACTCTGGTAAATGGGGCTGGTGCCCTACTCTTTGAGCCACAGGCACCACCCCAGAAGAGACCTTTTAATACCAATGCCAATGCCTTTGTTCATGACATCTCAATTTAGACACAAAGTTTATTTCTATTCCTCTGGTTCTGGCATCCAGGCTCCTTACCCCCCATTCCCACCTCTTGGCTTTGGGGGTTCAAGAGTGAGGATCGACGTGGGCCTTAATCAGAGGGGTTGATGGGGAGCCCCATATCATCTCTGAGTTGATCTTGTTGTTGTCTCTACTAGGATGAGCTTTAGTTATTTTCCACTTGTTTTGGGGTGCTGGGATTTCCGTGGGGAAGCTGACCTGTTGCTGGGCCTCCCTGCAGCTGGCTGTGTGCCTGGTCCCTCCCTCAGAGCCCTCTGCTAGGGCTCTGTTCCCGCCTCCGTAGACGCCCGCTCTCTCCTCAGGAGTCTGCCCTGTGTCTTCCTTGTTCTTTCCCCTTTGGTTGATATTTGGTTTTAGCTCCACTTCTTTTTTTTTTTTTTTTTAGAGACAGAGTCTTACTTTATTACCCTCGGTAGAGTGCCGGGGCATCACAGCTCATGTCACACAGCAAACTCCTGGGCGTAAGCGATTCTCTTGCCTCAGCCTCCCAAATAGCTGGGGACTACAGGTGCCTGCCACAACGCCCGGTTATTTTTTGTTGCAGTTTGGCAGGGGCCGGGTTCGAACCCACCAACCTCAGCATATGGGGCCTACCCACTGAGCCACAGGCGCCCCCACTAGCTCCACTTCTTAGACTGACACTTTCTGCCTTTAAACAACCATCCTCTGGTTAAGATTTCCTGTGTGGATCTCTGATTCTGCCCATACTTGGAAAAGCTTAATTTTTCCCACCTGGTTTTAGCTGTTTCAGTTTTTCTGGCTGCTCCACTCAATTTTTTTTTTTTTTTTTTTTTTTTTTTTGAGACTGAGTCTCACTAGGTCGCCCTCGGTAGAGTGCTATGGCGTCACATCTCACAGCAACCTCAAACTCTTGGATTCAAGTGATTCTCTTGCCTCCTGAGTAGCTGGGACTACAGGCGCCCTCCACAATGCCTGGCTATTTTGTTGTTATTGTTATCATTGTTGTTTAGCAGGCCCTGGTTGGGTTCGAAACCACCAGTCCCGGTGCATGTGGCTGTCACCCTAACCACTGAGCTACGGGTGCCAAGCCAGCTCCACTCAATTCTGCATAAGATAGCAAGAGAAACCTAGATGCTCTTTCCTTCTGGAAAGAGAGAGGGTTAACCCACTTTTTCAGGGTCAGCGGAATGAAGATGTATATAAGAACCTTTTGACTATATTCTGAAAGGTACGAACAAGCCCCCTCCAGTTCATTCCACCCAGAGGCCAAAAGTGACTGGAACTTGAGATCCTGGATTAGAATTGTAGAAGGTTTTTCTTTTCTTTCTTTTCTTTTCTTTTCTTTTCTTTTCTTTTCTTTTCTTTTCTTTTCTTTTCTTTTCTTTTCTTTTCTTTTCTTTTCTTTTCTTTTTTTTTTTTGAGACAGAGTCTCACTATGTTGCCCTCAGTAGAGTGCCGTAGTGTTACAGCTCACAGCAATCTCAAATTCTTGGGCTCAAGCGATTCTCTTGCCTCAGCCTCCCAAGTAACTGGGACTACAGGCGCCTGCCACAATGCCTGGCTATTTTTTTTTGAGACAGAGCCTCAAGCTGTCACCCTGGGTAGAGGCCGTGACATCACAGCTCACAGTAACTTCAAACTCCTGGGCTCAAGCGATTCTCCTGCCTCCGCCTCCCAAGTAGCTGGGACCACAGGTGCTCACCACAACACCTGGCTATTTTTTGGTTGCAGCCGTCATTGTTGTTTGGTGGGCACGGGCTGGATTCAAACCCACCAGCTCAGGTGTATGTGGCTGGCGCTTTAGCTGCTTGAGCCGCAGGCGCCGAGCCAATGCCTGGCTACTTTTTGTTGCAGTTGTCATTGTTGGTTAGCTGGCCCGGGTGGGGTTTGAACCCACCACCTTTGGTTGTATGTGACTGGCACCATAACCACTGTGCTACGGATGCTGAGCTTGTAGAAGGATTTTCTATAGCTCTTGTTTCTTACCAGACTGTCCCCTGCAATGTATACATTCCTTGGCTGATGGGAGAACATAGGAAAGGAGAGGAGGGGAGTGGCAGCTCACCTCTTCCTGTCTCTGGCTTGCCCATCAGCAGCCACTGTACTCTGTTGCACTTTTCCCTGCACAGGAGCACCACTCTTCATACACAGACCATATCCATCAAAGTCCCACAGAAAACAGAAGGCGTGCTCAGAAGAGGGTTATTCAGGGAACTTAACAAAGAGGCTATTTATAAGGGTGTAGGCAAGTTTAAGGGAAACCAACAAAGGGTGGTGAAGTACCCCAGGGCTGGTGACAGCTGGGAGTCTTCACAAGCCCTGGGTTTGAAGGGGCAGAGGGAGGGAAGGCCTATCAGAAGCTGAGAGTCAGCTGCTGCTGTTGGAAAACACCGCGTGGGGCTGTGGCCTTTTCCAGAGGGAGAGACCCATTGCCAAACCTTGGTGAGGCAGGGAGAGGCCTCTAGCATCACGCTGCCTCCACCTCCCACCCTCACATCTCCTGCCCATCTCTTGCAAGTGCCTCCCATTTTCTGAATCCACCCAGAAGGCAGAGGGGAAGGGCGCTGGGAGACGCAGGGAGCAGAGGGCAGCCTCTCAGGGCACAGAGAAGGCTGAGGAGGCGGACAGGCCTCTGGAGGGGTGATGCCGAAGATATTTGGTGCACTGGGGAATGGTTCTCAGCTGAGGTTACCTCTTTACATAAGAAAGAGAGTTCACTGTAATGAGTGGAATATTGTCAGTTAAGTTTCTTAGAAGCCTATATAGCCATTTCCCCCTCCTCCATAAACAGACATTTTTCTAAAATGGTCAAATTATATGGTAGGTAGAAGGTGCCCTCCAGCCTTAGTGTCTTCCTGGATGTGTGGCTTGCAGATTTGTCCCAGCACCTTTAGCCTTTAGCACCTTGATCTTACAGAAGTTTCTCCCATGGTAGATGCACTGATGACAAAACTCCAGGGTTTTTTGATGCCTTTGTTGGTTATAAGCATTTTAGCAGTTGATACCAAACCACAAACCAACTTCTCTATTTTCTTTTGTTTCTTTTAATGAGACTTGTCTAGTACCTATTAGGAGTACCTAGGAAGATTCCCCCTCCTTTCCATCCCAATATACACACACACACACACAGGGACACACACACAGTCTCTCTCTCTCTCTGCCTCTCACACATACTCCTTTGTAGAGAATTTGAAAATGGGACTTTTTGATGTTGGGAGCCAGAAAATAACTCCCTGGGTGGGAAACTGAGGTATTGCTGAGTTGAGTGGCCAGAGGTTCCCCTTAGATTCACCTTCTAAGCTTGTGCAGTTTCACGGCGACTTAGCATTCTTCTGGAGATATTTCAGTAAACTCCACATACCCCCAGCTGCACAGGGGCAGAGTAATATACTCTAAGCTCCAGATACAGGCTCTCAAACTAATATGAAAGGTAGCATTGAAGGCAAGGGGTGTTACTATTTTTTATGCATACAGTTCTTTAATTCTGTGCCAAATGGTGTTTTCGGAGTTCTCTAAAGGAAAGGCCTTTACACTGTGACACAGTTTCTTGTCACAGCTGCTGTAAAGGAGCCTTAGCAGGGCTGCCAGCCCTCTTGCAGACATTTGTTCCTGTGAGGGCAACCTGAGCTGGGCGGTTGCCAATTCATGCTGGGACACACATGTGAGCCTCAGAGAGAGCACAAGGACACCACGGGGCGGGGTGGGGGTGGGATTAACACCAACACTGACCTCTGGACAGGGGCACAGTGAGAAGTGCTTTGCAACCTGCTCCTGTCCTTCCTTGCAGAGCTGAGAGCTTTGAAAGGCCACCTGCCAGGCTGAGCTTCATGGAAGGTTCTCACTGTGCGAAACCAGAGAGTTCTAGACTGTGTGCGAAGCAACATGTTTCCCATGGTTCTGAAGGCTAATGTTTTTTGCATTCTTGGTTTATGGGGTTTGGTCCTCTTATCAAGATTTGGCTGGGACTTCCCCGTCTTAGCACTGGATGTCTCATGTCCTGGGGACTCCCCTTCTTGGTCACCTATTTAGAATCTTACAACACTATGGGATGTAGGGGAAGGCCTGGAGTGTGGGCATTGTTACCAGATGAAGAGGGTCTGGCTGCCTGTTGCTGTCGGCCAATATGCAGGCCCGGGGATGGGTCTACCAAACTTTGTTAGAAGGCTGGAATTCTGGGCAACAGTGAGAGTAGCCTCTCTAAGACTGTTCTGTTCTTCCACTTCCATCATTACAGTTTTATACATTTAAGTTCAAAGTGAAGACCATGTTAACCCTTATTTTAAAACAGCAATCGGCAGAATCCATGACTCATAAACAATTAACAACATTCTCATTTAAAAGGTAATCTCTTAAATCAATCCACCTAAACTACTCTAGATAGGCATCTTTAGGATGGGAGCTAAATTTATAAAATAGGAAGAATGGGAAACCGGGTGAAGGTCAGGCAGGACCTATACCCACCAGACTGGCTGTGTCTGCCCAGACTGCCGGACTCCATCCTGTTCTCACGACATGTGCTTTCAGCATTACACATCTGACAGTCAGACCCACAGAGGCCAGACCTTCACTTGGAGTGCGGATGTGATATCACATCCCTCTTCACCAGGTTCTAAAGGCTCCCCAAACTGGGTGCACTTCTGTTCCACTGAACACTCTGAGTGGTGGTACACTAGCTGAGTTTAAGTGTCGTAAATTATCTCAAAACTTCTTGTAGATTATAAAGCACTACACAAACATAATTCTTTTGGTTGCATCAGGCTTTCTTGCTTGATAATGCTTGGCCTTGAGCATGTGTGGATCTCTTGACTTTGGAAAAGAGAAGGATCATATAAACATTATTAATTTAATATGTTAAATAATTTAAGACATTGAAAATAGTATACTGTTTCTCATACATCTACTGAACATTGTGCTAAGTACTTTATATATCACTTTTATGATTTTTTTTTTTTAGATAGAGTCTTACTTTATCACCCTTGGTAGAGTTCCATGGCCTCATAGCTCACAGCAATCTTAAACTCCTGGGTTTAAGTGATTCTCTTGCCTCAGCCTCCCAAGTAGCTGGGAATACAGATGCCTGGCTATTTTTAGAGACGAGGTCTCCCTCTGGCTCAGGCTGGTCTTGAACCTGTGAGCTCAGGTGATCCACTAACCTCGGCCTCCCAAGGGCTGGGATTTACAGGTGTGAGCCACCACACCTGGCCTATATATGTATCACTTTTTTTTTTTTTTTTTTTGAGACAGAGTCTTACTATGTCACCCTCATTAGAGTGCTAGGGTGTCACAGCTCACAGCAACCTCCAACTCTTGGGCTTAAGCGAATCTTTTGCCTCAGCTTCCCAAGTAGCTGGGACTACAGACGCCCGCTCCAACGCCCTGCTATTTTTTGTTGCAGTTGTTGTTGTTTTAGATGGCCCAGGCCCAGTTCGAACTCACCAGCCTGTGTGTATGTGGCTGATGCCGTAACCACTGTGCTATGGGCACCAAGCCTGTATCACTTTTAATTGTTCAGAAAAGACTGTAAAGGGGTGGGTATGGGGGCTCATGCCTGTAATCCTAGTACTCTGGGAGGTTGAGGCATGTGGATCGCCTGAGCTCAGGAGTTCAAGACTAGTCTGAGCAAGATCGAGACTCCTGTCTCGACTAAAATAGAAAAGCTAGCTGAGTGTGGTGGCAGGCGCCTGTAGTCCCAGCTTCTCAGGAGGCTGAGGCAAGAGAATCGATTAAGCTCATGAGTTTGAGGTTGCTGTGAGCTGTGACGCCACAGCAGTCTACCCAGGGTGACAGGGTTCTCTGTCTCAAAAAAAAAAAAAAAAAAAGAGCTTATGAATTTTTTCCTTGGTAACTAAGTTTCCAGATACTGTCAACAAAATTATTATATAGACGTGATAAAAATAATTTCCTGAACTGCATACTTACATATAAAACTTACCCCTTTATAATATTTTTATTTAATTTTTAATGATTTCTGATTAAGTTTAAAAATTTTTCCAGGGCATTCATCTTTTACTTCCCATTGAGTTCAATGTATTTTTTAAAATGAAGAACTGAAGTTTGCTTCTTACTAACTTCACCTGTTGGAATCATTAAAGTTCATAGCTTATCCATGATGTATTTGACACAACAATTAAATCATGATATTAAACCAGTTTCCATTTATCAAGATACATTGTTGACTGAAAAAATTTGAAGTCCATGTCTAAGGCACAATTTGTTCACAGAAAGAATCTGAAAGATCTTTTACTCTACAATAGCAGCTAAATTTGAATTACATTGTCTAAAGAAGAAATCTCTCCCCATTAGTTAAAGTGCTCAGAGCAAGGAGGCTGAAGCAAGAGGATGGCTTGAGTCTAGGAGTTTGAGGTTGCTGTGAGCTATGATGCTATGACACTCTAGTCTGGGACAATAGAGTTAGACGCTGTCTCAAAAAAGAAGAAGTAGCATGCAGAGTGTTCACATAAACCAGTTTTCCATATATTTCAGAGCTCATATATATACATTTTATATTTTTCTTTTCATTTTTTTTGAGACAGAGTCTCACTATGTCACCTTGGTAGAGTGCTGTGCCATCACAGCTTACAGCAACCTCAAATTCTTGGGCTTAAGAGATCCTCTTGCCTCAGCCTCCCAAGGAGATGGGACCTTAGGTGACCACCACAATGCCTGGCTATTTTTTTGTTGCAGTTGTCATTGTTGTTTAGCTGGCCTGGGCTGGGTTCGAAACCACCACCCTTGGTGTATGTGGCCGGCTCCCTAACCACTGTGCTATGGTGCCAAGCCACATTTTATATTTTTCAATGATATTTCTTAGCCACATGAAGTAGTTAAAAAAAAAGTCTTTCTTCCTAAATGTTGTTAAGAAAATTTCTTAAACAAATGGATGAGAAACCTAAGAAACCTGAGTCCAAACTTTATTTCAAGCTAGCCACAAGGAATGAGACCTTTCAGTGTGACAATTCAAGATTCCCTTTATGGATTTTATAGGAACAGTGAATGGTTAATCATTATTAAACTGAAAACAAGAAAAAATAATGTCTAGTTAAAGATTGTTAAGCTGGCCATTCAGCTGGGTGGGTAACCCTGGCTTCCCAGAGGTCCTTAATCTCATTTAGGTCTATCAGAAAAGTGCTCAAGCATTTTAACAGCAATGCCAATTACTTCCCAGGGGAGACCGTGAATTACATCCCATAAGAAAGTTCTGCCCCTAGACAAGGTGTAGGAGAAATTTTGTTCTCAATGTGAATATAACTTTTGTGCCAAAAAATTATCATCAGTTTTTTCTTCTCAAATAATTTTTCTTACTATTTGATTTAAGGTTGCTAGCCCTTTTGGAATAAAGTTATCAAATATTCCTTATGTTAGAAGAATGTTGCAAGATTTCAGAAACAGGATAATTAGACATAAGCAACACTTCTGAGAAACAGTAAGACTGCATTATGGAAACGGTACCAAAGTAAGCTGCAAATGTGATTTTGAAACAAGCCAGCAGAGTCTAGATCTATCAGTTTGTAGGAACTACGAGGTAAACTACACCACAGATGGCCAGTGAGGAGTATCCATACCCTGTCAAATTTTGCAAGATCCAAAACACCTGGTTTTTTCAACAAATTGTAAGGGGTTGGGGAGAGAGGGAGAGATAGGGGTGGGAGAAGGGAAGCTACTTAAAAAAAACACTTAGGCTGGGTGTGGTGGCTCACGCCTGTAATCCCAGCCCTTGGGAGGCTGAGGTGGGTGGATCGCCTGAGCTCACAAGTTCAAGACCAGCCTGAGCAAGAGCGAGACCCTGTCTCTAAAAATAGTCGGGCTTTGTGGTAGGAGCCGTAATCCCAGCTACTTGGGATGCTGAGGCAAAAGAATCTCTTGAGGCCAAGAGTTTGAGGTTGCTGTGAGCTAACACGTCACAGCATGCTACCGAGGGTGACCAAGTGAGACTCTGTCTCTAAATAAATAAATAAATAAATAAATGAATAAATAAATAAATAAATAAATAAATTCAGGCTCTGCACCTATAACACAGTGGTTGAGGAGACAGCCATATACACCAAGGCTGGCAGGTTCGAACCCGGCCTGGGCCTGCTAAACAACAATGACAACTGCAACAACAGCAAAAAAATAGTGGGGTGTGGGTGGCGCCTGTGGCTCAAGGAGTAGGATGCCAGCCTCATATACCGGAGGAGGCCAAAAACTGCAAAAAAAAAAAAAATAGCCAGGCATTGTTGTGGGCACCTGTAGTCCCAGCTACTCGGGAGGTGGAGGCAAGAGAATTACTTAAGCCCCAGAGTTTGAGGTTGCTGTGAGCTGTGACACTACAGCACTCTAATTAGGGCGACATAGTGAGACTCTGTCATAAATAAATAAATAAATAATTAAAAAAAACAAAAGATTTACCAATCAATTAACAACATGTGGACCTTCTTTTGATCCCTATTAAAACAGACATCATAAAATAAAATTATACCATCCGTAAGGCAGTTGAAAATTTGAATTCTTGTTGGCTATTTAACACTAATTATTATTAATTTTTAAATTGTAATAATGGTATTGAGTTTATATGTGAAAAATCATCTGTATTCTTTAGGGATATACAGTGGAACATTCACAAATGAAATTTACCTCCCAGACCTCGTGTAAGAGAAAGGGACGTGGGTGGGGAGGTAGATGCCATATGACAGGCCTGAATTGATTACGGCTAAACCTGGGGGATGGGCATTTGGAAGTTCTTTGTACAAGTCTTACTTTTTGCTTATGTTAGAAACGCTCTCTAATAGAGGGTTTGAATAAAATGACATAAGCAAGATTGGTTCTCTGAGCTGTTGGTGCTTTTGTTTCTTTCCTGGGCCAACCCCTATTCCAGAGACCATGGCCAATGCACAGAAGACAGAATGGGGGCTGGGAATGCCACACAGGTGCAGAAGTCAGTCCATAGCACCCTGTAAGGGGAAACTTAGAACATAACACGGTGGGAGAAATAAGTCCCAGCTGGACACGAAGAAGAGGCTGGCACTCTGGAGTCTTGTAGTGAAGGTAATACTCATCTCTTTTTTGGAAAATGTAAAACTTGGTGGAGTTCATTCTGGATCAGTTCGTTCTGGATAGAAAGGAAGGAAGCAAGTGAGAAAGAACATGGTCCCAAGAGACAGAACTGTTCTTCCTTGGTTGAAAAGAGTACCAAGCCTCTTCTGGGACATAGTTAGTATTCCTAATCAATACTTATAGATGCTACTGAGATGAGGAACTCTTCTGGAAAAATTTTTAACCACACTCTTCATCTAGACTTTTTTTTTTTTTTTTTGTCTCAGCTGCCCTGAGTAGAGTGCTGTGGAGTCATACATAGCTCACAGCAACCTCAGATTCCTGGGCTCAAGTGATCCTCTTGCCTCAGACTCCCAAGTGGCTGGGACTACAGGCACCCACCACAATGCCTGGCTAGTTTTCTATTTTTTTTTAGTAGAGACAGGATCTCACTCTTGCCCAGGCTGTTCTCCAACTCCTGAACTCAAGGCTTCCACCTGCCTCGGCCTCCCAGAGTGCGGGGGTCACAGGTGTGAGGCACCACACCTGGCCCAGACCTTTGTTCACCCTTCTTCCTCTTCGTCTCCTTCCTTGTAACATCTCCTTCGTCCTCCCCGTGTCCTCTTCTTCCTCTTGTCATCCTTTTCGCTTTCCTTTTTCTTCTTTACAGATGTTTCTCCCAAGAAAGAATTCTTTGGTCTGATTTGCTCAGGGGTCTGTGCCCTTGTAGCAAGCTTGAAATTAAATTCTTGACATTTCTTGTCAGCAATTTGTCTGAGAACTTGCTTCCTTCAACTTTTTTCTCATACAGAAAGAACTAAATTGTTTACTGGCATGCGATAAACAGTAGGAGTCTCGGAGTTTTTAGACCAGCAGCACAAGATAAGCCTGGAAGAGGTAGTAGTGAAACAAGGATGGACAGAAAAAGGAGGCCAACGGAGGGCAGCGGCTGGGACCCTGGAGGGACACAGCACAGAGAAACTCCCATAGCTGACACTGAACGAGATTTTTTTTCCTGGCCTGTGTTGTTCCTTCCCTCTGATTTTAGTCAACAACAAGGCCATTCTTCTGGTTGTCCACATCAAACACCTAGGTTTTGCCCTTGTTTCCTTTCTTTCTTTTACGTCCACCTTTGATTCATCTGCTAATCCTGTTGGTAGAACTTCGATATATATCATAATCCAGTGTCTCCTCACCACCACCACAGCGGGGCTGATGGTTCCAGCCACTAGTTCTAACCTGGGCTGTTGTCTGACTTTCCAAATTCATCTTCCAACTTCTACCTCTGCTTCTTTCATTCTCCTCTCCACTCAAGAACCAGATGATCCTTCCAAAATATAGGTTAGGTTATATGGCTCCTCTACTCCAGAGCCTGCACTAGCTTCCCAGTGTCTCCCTGGCCTACTGTCCTGTACAATCCGCTTGTCACCTAACCCCAACCCTTTACCCCTCTGATCCCACCTTGGCTTTCCCACCACTCATCTCACACTGGCTTCCTGCTGCTGTTCTGGGTGCTGGGTGCTCGCTGCTCCCTCTGCCTGGGTTGCCCTTCCCCAGCCCGGGTAAGACTCTCTCTATCGTCTCCTCCATGACTTAATTCAGCATCAGGGCTTGCCCCGGAAGCCTTCTTGGAGCTTCAATTTAAACAATCAAACTCTCCTGCCAGCATTCTGCATCCCTCTCTCTGGTTTGTTTTTCTGTGTGTTCTTGTTTTCACCCAACGCACTGTATATGTGTTTACTGTCTGAGGATTTCCCCTGGAATGCAAGCTCCATGGGGGCAGAGATTTTTGTCTCTTTTGCTTGCTGCTAAATCCTAAAAGCCTAAACAGGGCCTAGTCTACTAGATGCTCAATAAATATTTGTTCAATGAAGAGATGAGTTCGTCAAACTACCATGCCCTGGTATCTATAGGGTGAGTAGTGCTTTGAAGCAAAGCACTACTTTGCTTTACAAAGCACTACAAAGCACTTCTCTGGGGTTTCTGAGTAGTGAATGAAGCAAAGCAACCCAGTGCAGAGGAGACAGACCCTGGATCTAAGCCATGAGATAATTAGGCAATAATACCCAGAACTGAGCGGGGAAAGACAATTCAAAGTGGGAGCTACAGGGGAAACCTCAGGAGGCCAACCTGACCTTTCCACAATAGCCAGAGTCATTTTATTTGGGTATTAAAATAGGGCACTCATAGGGTTGGAAATACTTGGGAACACATAGTTACTTTAAAAGATTTTGAAGTTACATTTAGAAAAAGACATATTTTCTAATTCTGGACATTTATGCATCTGCTATTTTTCAGTTTGTTTCTCAGAAAAAGGTTTAAATATTTGAAGTTAGACATCTGGCAAGCCTGGCAACTAGCTGAAGCAGGGCAGAAACAATCAGAGCTCTATTCCAGATCTGCCCAGCGTAATACACAGCCTCTGATGCTGCAGCTGTGTGGGAGAGGGTGGGAGTGGGCAGCGTGGGGTGTGCCCTGTGTACTGGCCACTTCTCTGGGGGTTCTGAGAGTGGATGGAGTGGGGGAGGTGTGAGGGTGGGAGTGGGTGGCATGGGGTGTGGCCACTTCTCTGGGGTTTCTGAGAGTGAATGGAACGTGGGGGTGAGAAATGAGGGTGGGAGTGGGCAGCGTGGGGTGTGCCCTGTGCACTGGCCACTTCTCCGGGGGTTCTGAGAATGGATAGAGCATGGGGAAGGGGGATAAGGGTGGGAGTGGGCAGCGTGGGGTGTGCCCTGTGCACTGGCCACTTTTCTGGGGTTTCTGAGAGTGGATGGAAGTGGGGGTGGGGAATGAGGGTGGGAGTGGGCAGTGTGGGGTGTGCCCTGTGCACTGGCCACTTCTCTGGAGGTTCTGAGAGCAGGTGGAGCACAGGAGGAGATGGAGGAGGCTGTGGTGGGAGTGCAGAACATCGCTAGACTAAGGCACATTTCTCTGTTGGCCCAGCTGGCCTGCAGTGACCAGACAACAGCAGGCCACATAAATGGAAGTGGTTATTTTAGTTTGCACTAAGAAAAAGACAGCAACTTAAGTGGGAAATAAAGGCAGCTGTCACTCATAAGCTATGTGTGTCCCTGCCCACCTGCCAGCCCCTTTTGTTAATCTCCCTGTGGTCAAGGCAAATTGTGCAGGCCCTGCCCTGTCTCCTCTTCCAATAATCTTTCAACCCCAGGTTGTCAGGTTTGAGGCTGTCACCCATTCCCACTGCCCCACACACTTTGATCTTTCCTTGATGTTTATTTTTGTCTTGAATAAAAATATTGAGGCCCGGTAGGCACTGGTAGCTCAGTGGGTAGGGAGCTGGCCACATACACTGAGGCTGGTGGGTTCGAACCCGGCTCAGGCCACCTAAAACAACAATGACAAGTGCAACAAAAAAAATAGCTGGGCATTGTGACAGTTTCCTGTAGTCCCCAGATACTTGGGAGGGTGAGGCAAGAGAATCACTTGAGTCCAAGAGTTTGAGGTTGCTGTGAGCTGTGATGCCATGGCACTCTACCCAGGGCAACAGCTTGAGATTAAAAAAAAAAAAGTTGAGGCCCATTATAAGAGGGTCTTTATCACAATTAATGACAATTAATGATGCAGTGGGGGCTGGAGAGAGCAGAGAGAGAGAATGCGGGAGGGGGTGGGAGAAAGGAAGATCAGAGAGAGGGAAGGAGGGGGGCATCTCCGTGTGTGACACACTTTTGGGAGGTAAGGCAAAATTGTAAGAGGGACTTTACCTAACAAATGCAATCAGTGTAACCTGGTTTCTTGTACCCTCAATGAATCCCCAACAATAAAAAAAAAGGGTCCTTATCAAATAAAAGCAATCAATATAACCTGCTTCTGTGTACCCTCAAGGAATCCTGAACAATTAAAAAAATAAAATAAAATAAAAAATCAAGGGCAGCGCCTGTGGCTCAGAGAGTAGGGCACTGGCCCCATATACCAAGGGTGGCAGGTTTGAATCTGACTCTGGCCAAACTGCAACAAAAAATAGCCGGGCGTGGTGGTGGGCACTTGTAGTCCCAGCTACTTGGGAGTCTGAGGCAAGAGAATCGCCTAGTGAGCTGTGATGCGATGGCACTCTACCGAGGGTGACAAAATGAGACTCTGTCTCCAAAAAAATAAAAATAAAAAATCAAGGCCCACATTTGCTAGGGCCTCAGACCTAAGAGTGAAGACCCAAGAACTGACTGGATACTCTGTGCTGATGTTGGAGAAGGTGGAGGCCACGTCAGTGTGAAGTGACAGCACAGCATGGGTGGGCAGGGTTCAGTCCTCCAGGGGTCTCACCCAGGTTCTGTGATACCTTGAAGGTATCCAGGAGTGCCCGTGTATCCACTGACAGTGCTGAGGGTGGGGGTGAGCAAGCCTGCCAGAGGGCTAGCTGAGGATGTGGCACGTGTGTGTCCATCTGTGTCAGCCTGTGTGTCTATGGAAGGCCACCTGGGCAAGGAAGACAAATTGTACTTTAGTTGAGGGGAGTGGTGGCCTGGAGCCTCCCTGAGATTTGCAGGTAGCTTCCCACAGGGGCTCTAGTAAGACCCCCAGTAAGAATGGAGATGAGGCCTGGCGGTAGCCTAGAGGTACTACAGGGCTCTGGCTAAGCTTAAAGAAAAACCAGAGGCAAGGTACAGGCCGCAGAACAGCAGACCTTAGCAGGACAACAGCACCTGCCAGAGACAAGGACCTGTAGACCAGGAAGCTAGGACATCATGCTCAAGCCCCAACCCTACCTATCTGGAGGTTGTAAAGTTTCAGGACGCACAACCCAATCCTATGTGTACTCATGTATTCAGATGCCATCTTGTTGAGAAGCCAGGACGAAAGGAGGATTAGAAGGCTGAGAAATCACCAAATACTTTTTTTTGAGACAGAGTCTCACTCTTTCTCCTGGGTAGAATGCCGTGGCATTATAGCTCACAGCAACTTCAAACTCCAGAGGTCAGGAGATCCTCTTGCCTCAGCCTCCCAAGTAGCTGGGACTACAGGTGCCAGCTAATCTTTCTTCTATTTTTGAGCATTGAGGCTGACACCTGTAGTCTCAGCTACTTGGGAGGCTGAGGCAAGAGGATCTCTTGAATCCTGGAGTTTGAAGTTGCTGTGAGCTATAATGCCACGGCATTCTACCCAGGCGAAAGAGTGAGACTCTGTCTTAAAAAAAAAAAAAAAAAAAAAGTATTTGGAGATGGGATTCCACTCTTGCTCAGGCTGGTCTTGAACTCCTGACCTCAAGCAATCCACCTCCCTCAGCCTCCTAGAGTGCTAGGATTACAGGAGTGAGCCACCGCCCCTGGCCTGATAAACCAGATTGGAACTTTAGTCACATTTCTCCTTGCTACTCCCTGGTGAAGAGTTGACAAGGATATTTGTCCTATTTATCCCAAACCACCAATTTTTAATTTTTACTCATCTGATAAGAAAAGTAAGTTGGAACCTAATTGGCACATGATTATATACAGTTTGCCTCTGGGTGTATGGTTCCCCGGGGCATAATCTGCTCAGACATTTAAAAGCTTCTGGCCATGCTGGTGCAGTGGAAAGAGGGTGGGGTCCAGCCTCATATAGATCTTGGTTAGAACCTGGCTCATCCACTGTGCTTCCTGCCTGTGGGGGCCTGGGTGAGTTACCTAACACCTCTGAGTCACAGTTGTCTGTGAATGCATTTAACACTGCCTACTTCAGACGGCTGTTCTGAAATTAAATGCCATCTAAATGTAGAGTGCCCAGTGTGCTGTCATGTGGTAAATGCTCAACAGATGTCAACTTTCTTCCCGTGCTGAACAACTTGTATATTGTTAAAAGAAGGTACAAATTGTTTCCTAGTTAATTTAGCCCAATCAGCTTCCAATAAATTGATATTAGTCTTTGGTGGGATGATCCAAATTAAAGTATTCACATATCAAGAAAACATACTACTTTATAATTCTAATCCAGCCTATAGATTAAAATGAAAGGACCTATAGATGTCCTATAGGACCTATAAATGTCTTTGCAAATCTTCCTCTGTACCTGGTTCTGGCTAAAGATATAGAAAACAGCTAGTCACTGATGTTAATGATCGCTTACGAAGGGTTCTGGGCATGTAAGAGTGATCTGTGGGTGGAGGCAGCAGTCCTCAGGTGCTCCTGATGTCCCTGGGGCCTCGGGATGGGAGCTCAGGAGAGCTCCTGCCTGGAGCTGCCATGTGAGGCATTTCCCACACGAAGCTGTGCATTTCCATTGGATGTGATTTGACCTGCATGGTTGACCTGGGCAACAACCAGCTAAGTAAGAGAGGGCTGCTGCCATGCCTTGATGTTGGGGACAAAACATTCAGCACTAGTTTCAACTGACCCAAGCAACTCAAAGCAGAAGAAACAACCACTGAAAAGGCGAGGGAAACGGATTTAACAAATTATGTGTGATATTTAAAATGCCATATTCTACTTCATGAAAAGAGGATTCCTTAGTACCCGATAAAATGGATACAAATATATGTTCATGAGCTGATGTGCCTGGCCTCTCCTAGGCTGTATTTTACGTGGCAGGAAAGGCTTGGGGTGAATAATGTGCTATAGGGCGGCAGCAGGTGAACAAGGAGAGAGAGGCTCAATCTCTTATCTGTGCTTCATTTCATTTTAAAGAGGATAAAATGAAGATTGGCTTTATTTGGGGATCTGTGCATTTTTCCTGACAAATGATTAAGACAATTTGAGTGGAATATAATTTGGCTATCACCCACTCAAACTATTTTTTTTTTTTTTTTGAGACAGGGTCTCAAGCTGTGGTCTTGGGTAGAATGCCATGGCATCACAGCTCACAGCAACCTCCAACTCTTGGGCTTAAGCGATTCTCTATCCTCAGCCTCCCAACTAGATAGAACTAAGGTGCCCATCACAATGCCCAGTTGTTTTTTGTTTGTAGTTGTTCGGTAGGCCTGGACGGGATTCGAATCCGCCAGCTCTGGTGTATGTGGCTGGCACCCTAGCTGCTTGAGCTACAGGCAGAGTGACCTGGCATCAGCCTTGCTCACAGCAACCTCAGACTCCTGGGTTCAAGTGATCCTCCTGCCTCAGCCTCCTGAATAGCTGGGACTACAGATGCCCACCACAATGCTTGGCTTATTTTTTCTGTTTTTAGGAGAGATGGGGTCTTGCTCTTGCTGTGGCTGGTTTTGAACTCCTGACCTCAAGCAATCCACCCACCTTGGCCTCCCAGAGTGCGAGGACCATAGGCATGAGTCACCATGCTGGGCCCACTCAGACTTTTTGGATTTCTCCAGCCATTTTGTCTTTTCTTCAGTCCACTAGAGCTTAGGTTTGCCTGGTCTCCACAAGCAGCCTGGAGTGGGTTGTAAGTAAGGATTGTCCTCCTGGAGTTACTGTGCACCTGTTTGTTCTGCCCTGCTGCTGGTCTATGGCAGATGGCAGTGATCATGTGGCGATTCACAGGGATGAGAGTGAGACAGTGTGTGCCCTGTTATCCTCAGCAGAGGATGATCTCATTCCCTTGGAGACACAAATGGAAGCGATTAACCTCAGGAAATTTGCTGGGGCAGAGGTACCTGAAGTCAGTCAGGGGAAAGAAGGGAAAAGACATGACACTTGAAAACACAGATGAAGTAATAGGATGTGAAATCAGGAAGGAGCCCTGGAGGCCTGGAGCCCAGGGAGGGCAGAAGCTGGATCTGAGTCATGATTTTCTTTGGGATGGTCCCGGACTTGCTCTCTGCAGGGTCTCCTGAGAATAGCAAACCATATGTCTTGGTCTGCTCAGGATACTCCTGGTTTATGTAATTAAAACAGTACCCCCACTCATTCTTAAAAGGGTCCTGATTTGGACAATAAATTATATAGTTACCCTACCTTTTTGCCTTGCTAGCTATTCCATCAGTATCTCAAGAGGATACTATATTTGACAGTCTAGTAAACAATTAAGGATGAGAGCAGGCCATCCAAAGGTCGTCAAGCAGAACACGATGGGAGAAGGGAACTGTCACTCTTGTAACACGAGGTTTGTTACGACAATCTCCTGGAGAGACTGAGTGGGAAATGGCAGGGTAAAGAACCCAACTTTTATGTTTGATAATGTGCTGTTCAGATGTTTCCTCCTAGCCAGAAATTGTCACTGTCTTAAAGAATCAGCTGTCTGACCTCAAAAGAAAGTGACCACCTGCCCCCTAAATATCTTTCTGTGGTCCAGGTCTTCTAAAAAAGGCCATCTCTGGGGGCAGCGCCTGTGGCTCAAAGGAGTAGGGCACTGGTCCCATACGCTGGAGGTGGTGGGTTCAAACCCAGCCCTGGCCAAAAACTGCAAAAAATAAATAAATAAATAAAATAAAGGCCATCTCTGGATGAAAGCCAATTTTTCTGTTTGTGTGTGTTTCATCTTTTTTACTTTAAAACTTTGAATAACAGAGCAAAAGATAAGAAAGTAGGACTTTGCTCCAGATGTGCAAGATTTCCTATAAGAAAAGAGATTAAAAAGCTTCATCACCACTTGTCCTAGTGAGGCAAAGAGAGGGCTTGACTTCATGTGAGGAAGCTTATCAAATCAAAAGCTCTACTTGTCAGAATTTTCCCTCAAGTTCCCATCCTACAGCAGTACATTCTGATAGGTTGTATAGTCTCCTCATTGACCAAAAGCAAAAAATGCAGCTAGACAAAGTGATTCAAAATAGGGTTGGGGGTTCAAGGAGCTATTAAAAACAAAGGGAAGATGCTAGTTCTGCCCAACAAAGAAAACCAGCCTGTCAGGAAAGGCAAGGGTGGGGAGAGAAAAAATAATTTAAGACCTACTACATGTGTTTAATCTTTGTCTACACTCAGAAGACTTATAGACTTTTTTTGAGACAGAGCTTGACTCTGTTACCCTGGGTGGAGCATTGCAACCTCAAACTCTTGGGCTCAAGCCATCTACCTGCCTCGGCTTCCCAGAGTGTTAGGATTACAGGCATGAGCCACTATGTCTGGCTGATTTATAAAATTTAAAACAAGTAAAAATGAAAACAGGCCAGTAGGTGGTTAACACGTGGCTACTTAGTGTAGTCGCTATTTTTCAGGGCCTTAGGGGTGACGGCATAGATGAATTGCACTCACAGACACCTGAAACAAAACATCATTTTGGTCTTTAGACTTATCCTCTTCTCAACCAGAGAATAACAAAAGTGAGCCAAATCTCTTTGTGTCTCAGAAGCTTTCTCTCCTATCTGTGTACTAATGAGTTATGAAAATGGCTACGGATAAAAAAAGGAAAGGGAGACGTGACAATCATTTGGCTGTGCTGTGGACGTCTGCAGAAAGGCTCTTCATGGGTGGGGATGACTGGTGCCACTGTGGGAGAGAAGCAAAATTAGGGTTCTTAGCCTTGCCACTTAATTTGAAAGGCTATGGAAATTAACGTGGTAGGTACACTGTGATATGTGCGTAGTTGTGATATAGAAATTTGCATTTGAGCCTCACAACAGCCTGATGACATGGGGATTTGTTTTTCTGTTTTATAGAAGACCCTAGAGTTCTCAGTAGCATGGTCAAAGCCACATATTCTAAGGTGCTGGGGCCTGCATTTGAACACATATCCAAGGAGGACCAACGTATTTGCTCTGTAATAAGAACTAAGATGTAGTTTTGAAAGGTTTGGCTGAGTGGGAGCCAGAATCATTGCCCTGGGAAATGAAAGCCCTCTGCCACCATGGTAGAGAAGCCCAGGCATAGACTCTCTCAGGCAGACATGCAGCTTCTGCAGAGAGCAGAGACCAGGAACTGCTGACCGGCGTTTGCACCTACAGGTGACTATGGGCACAATGTCAGGGTATATGGCACACCTCCTGGGTGAGGGGCACAACTACAACAGGAACCTTCCCTAACAAATGCAAACACTGTAACCTAATCATTTGTAACCTCATATTAATCTGAAATACAAAAATAAAACTATAGATTTACGGAACCCCTCCCAGCTCCACTTGATGAAAATCTGATAGGGCTCCCCAGGGGGTTTAGCTGTGCCAGTGTTGAGAACTGTGAGCTAGGTTGATTCTGTTCCTTAAAATCTTACTACTCTGACTGACCCCAAATCCCTTTTCTTTCTACTACAGCTCATTGCCTTTTCCAAGCATAGAAAGATGGCAATTGATTTAGGGAAAAGGTAACATAAAGAGAAGGAGAATGCAAAGAAGGCGTCCGATCTGATCGTTCTCTTCTCCCAGACCAGCTGACGGACACTTCTGTGGTTATTTTCATTCAACACTATCAGAGTTTGCTGAAGAAATGCGGAATTTCATTTCTTAGATATTTGCAGAGGATATATAGCCACCTACCAGAATGATTCAAGTGTCAATCCTTCTGCCCCCAAATCAATGAGTGTGCTTTTCAAGTCCTAGTTCAAGGATCTATCGAATGCCATGCCAAGTTCTCGGCTGTATGTGCGCGTCCTGCCTCCTGGATCTGATAGCAGGAGACATGCACACCTTGCCTATTCTCAAAGACACTGATTTCACTCACAACCAGAAGAAAATCATTTGGGACAGGGAAACCACTTTTCCCCTCACCTGGCTTCTGAGGGGGATAAATCTTAATGAAGAATCTTTGTTTGCAGAGTGGGGTAAAAGGGAGAAGGCTATTTTGGAGCAAGGAGAGAGTTAAATGGAGTGGAAAATCTGGTGGGGTTTTTGTTGTTGTTCTTGTTTGTTTCTTTTGTTTTTTTGAGATGGAGTCTCACTTTGTTACCCTGGGTAGAGTACAGTGGATTCATAGCTCACAGCAACTTCAGACTCCTGGGCTCAAGAGATCCTCCTGCCTCAGTCTCCAGAGTAGCTGGAACTACAGATACTCACCACAATACCTGGTTGGAACATCTGTTTTTCTGGAACATTCCTCAGAAAATACAGATTAATCAATAACACTTTGGATTTTTTTTTTTTTTTTTTTTTTAATGCAGTGAATTGACATGTCTGGCTTCAAATTGGATGCGGAGGGGAGAGAGTGTGTTCTTGGCCTTGGTGGCACTGAGACAAAACACATCTAACATCTGCAAAGAAACAAAGAGAGGAGAAGGTTAAGAAGACTACAGGGAATATATTAGTGGTTTTGTCTCTTTTATTGTCAAGTAAAAAATATTTATTTTTTTTCCTGGTAGAATACAAGTAATAGCATTTTCCAACCAAGACATTCTAAAAAGTAAAACTTAAAGCTAATAAAAATAAAATAAAATACAACAAAAGCAAAGCCAATAAAAAAATCACTCTTTCTTTTTTTTAAATTTCATTTATTTATTTTTAAATTTCAAATTAATATGAGGGTACACATTTTTAGGTTACATTGTTCGCACTTCCAAGGTAAAGTTCAAGTTGTAGTAAAGCCCTTCACCCCGGGATGTGTTATACACCCTCATACTGTGCACATTAGGTGAGATCCCACCAATAGCACTCCCTTCTCCTGACAATCGCACTCCCCCTTCTCTTCCCCACCCTCCCTCCTTGCTAGATCATTATTTGTGTTTTATAATTTGTATGGGTATGTGATTGTTTATATATTGGTTTCATATTGAGTACATTGACTTTTTTTTTCCATTCTTGAGATAATTTTAAGAAGAATGCGTTTCAGCTCTTTCCAGTAAACATAAAAGATATAAAGTCTCTATCTTTTCTTATAGCTGAGTAGTATTCCCTGGTATACCTATGCCACAGTTGTTTTTTTTTTTTTTTGTAGAGACAGAGTCTCACTTTACTGCTCTTGGTAGAGTGCCATGACGTCACAGGACTCACAGCAACCTCCAGCTCTTGGGCTTAGGCGATTCCCCTGCCTCAGCCTCCCAAGCAGCTGGGACCACAGGCACCCACACAATGCCCAGCTATTTTTTTGTTGCAGTTTGACCGGGGCTGGGTTTGAACCCACCACCCTCGGTATATGGGGCCGGCACCCTCCTCACTGAGCCACAGGCGCCGCCCCACAGTTTGTTAATCTATTCATGGGCCCTTGGGTTGCTTCCGTGACTTGGCAATTATAAATTGAGCTACAATCAACATTCTGGTGCAAATGTCTTTGTGGTAAAATGATCTTTTTTTTTTGTTTGTTTTTGAGACAGAGTCTCACTATGTCATCCTCGGTAGAGTGCCCCATGGTGTCATAGCTCATAGCAACCTCAAATTCTTGAGCTTGAGTGATTCTCTTGCCTCAGCCTCCCAAGTAGCTGGGACTACACGCAACTGCCACAACACTGGGTTATTTTTGTTGTTGTTGTTGTCATTGTTGTTTTTAGCAGGCCCAGGCCGGGTTCTAACCCACCAGCCCTGGTGCATGTGGCTGGTGCCCTAACCACTTAGCTACAGGTGCCAAGCCTGATAAAATGATTTTTGTTCTTCTGGGTAGATAGTAATGGGATTGTGGGATCAAATGCAAAGTTGACTTTTAGTTCTTTGAGAATTCTTCTTTCCATAAAGGTAGAACATTGCAGTTCCACCAGCAGTGTAGAAGTGTGCCCTTCTCTCCACATCCATGCCACCATCTGCAGATTTGGGATTTTGCTATATGGATTAATCTTACTGGAGTTAGGTGATATCTCAGAGTGGTTTTGATTTGCATTTCTTTGATGATTAAAGACAATGAACATTTTTTTCATGGGTTTGTTGGCCATCATCTGTCATCTTTAGAGAAGTTTCTGTTCAAGTCTCTTGTCCACTTAGAAGTCACCCTTTCTTCTTGACTTGTCTCCTAGACACTTTATGACTCAGGGGATGAATATATGGTCTGTAAATTTTCTAGGCCTTCATTTCTCTGGCCCTTAGATATGTCGCTGCTCTTCTGCAGAAAGTGAAAACGTAGTAACAGGCTGTGAAATATAAAAGGTTCACTACACTAGCACAGGACAGCCCTCCTCCGGTTTCACTGGTCTTACAGGTGAAGGATCCTTCAGCTTTTAAAGATAAGCAAGAAGTTGGACCATACAAGAGTCCAGTCAGTTCATTTTGCTGTCCAATTGGAATGCTGGTAAAATATTCATCAGTAAGGTATAGTTGAAGACATTGAATAGGGTGTTGATTTCAGCTTTTGATTTTTTTTTTAGATACTTGATAAATATATTAATAGAAAATATAGCATATCCACTCATTAAAAATATTATTTATAGAACAGTTCCTCCATGCCTGATAGTGTGCTAATCCCTGAAGATAAAATTGCTCTTACCCTTGGGGTCTATTTTATCTTTCCAAGGCTTAATTTCTTAAGATAATTATTCAGTTGTTACATTTCTCAGAACAAGTATTTACAACAGTTTGTTCAATCACTTATGGCCTGATACAGAGATACTGATGTGGAGGAATGGGTGTGTTTGAAACCTCTTTCTATCCCAGGAATACATCTCCAGGAATATACCACTTCACCAAGTATTCAGAACAGAGCTGAGGTTACCATTTGGGGTATAGAGTCTAGGGCTCATAACAATATTTTTATTTTGAATAAGAGCTTAAGTTATAATCAGTTCTTCTCAGTAGTCAAACCAAAATAAAAACTGCCCCATAGAGTTATCAAAGATCATACTACTATTAAGTATAGAATATAAAATTTATATTAGTCACATTACCATTCTCACTTGAGGCCTATGATTATATATGTAAATTAGAAAAAGAGAAGAACAGATTCTACCACTTAAAGAAAATGAATAGTAAGAAATCAAACAGACATAACTAGAAAATTTGGTTTGCTAACTCAGGCTCTACAACTAACACTGAGCCCAAGAACCTCAATATACTACAATTATTGTCACATCGATTATGTCTTAGGAAGGTGTATTATGTCTGTGGGTGGGGAGAGGGAGGCGGGCAAGTTAGGGAGAACAGCAATTATAGTTCTTTATCAAACTATACAGAACAGGTCCACTTTTCTAGCCTTAGCCTATAAACTTAAAGCAGATTTTTCTTGTCATTTTTCCAAGAACATTCTCTAAGTTGGTGGCTTATTTATGTCTTAAATTTATGGACTTTCCTCCAGAAGCCCTCTCTGTTAAAATTTAAACATGGCTTAGATCTCTTCTTCTGTCATTGTCATCTAGCTTAAAAGAGAGAGAGAAAGAGAGAATGAGAGCTGTGTGGTCCTCGTGTGCAATAAGAAATGTTTGCAAACAATCCCATTTTTTTTTTTTTTTGGCTGGGGCTGGGTTTGAACCTGCCACCTCCAGCATATGGGGCTGGTGCCCTACTCCTTGAGCCACAGGCACCACTCCAACAACCAATCCCATTTGACACTGCATTTATTCTTGCATCTTAAAGTACCTTTTTGGGAAAGAAGAGATTGACAACAATTTTCAGTTAGACACAACGTTGTCTTTACGATTCTGTGTTGTCTTTTTCTATTTGCTCCCTACTCAGCTTCTGGGGGTAGGTTATTTTCCTTTCTTATCACCTGTGTTTCTTCCTCAGCCTTTCCAACTTCTCAACTAGGCTGCTTTCCACTTTCCAAACCTTTGACAACTCACAAACTCAGGCTTCTCTGATCACAATTTTCAAATCACAAATTAAATTCTTTTGTCAGCTCAAAAAGCTCGCTTCATTTAAACAATAAAGTAAAATAAAAGAGGAGGAATTAACAGTCCTCTGGAAGAGAGCTCTGTGTGTTAGGAAAAAAGATCAGGCTTTTCTTAAAGGTATCACGAGATTCATAAAGGAACAAAAGTATCGCAAGACTCAGAAAGGAACAGAGGGGCAGCGCCTATGGCTCACTGGGTAGGGTGCCAGCCCCATATACTGGGAGTGGCAGGTTTGAACCTGGCCCCAACCAAACTGCAACAAAAAATAGCGGGGCGTTGTGGAGGGTGCATGTAGTCCCAGCTACTCAGGAGGCCCAGGCAAGAGAATAAGCCCAGGAGTTGGAGGTTGCTATGAGCTGTGACACCACAGCACTCTACTGAGGGTGACAAAGTAAGACTCTCTGTCTAAAAAACAACAACAACAAAGGAACAGACCTATCACGAGATTCAGTAGGGAAAAGACGCTACTGCTCTGGCCAAAGGTGTGTGTGTATGTGTGTTTTGGCTCACATATCTTAAATGTTGATAATAGGATGCCCAACATTGTTCTAATTATTTGTGTGAGTCTAGCCGTGGTTGTGGACCCAGAGAGAGGCAGTGGTAAGGGGACATGTGCTGTCCTCAGGATTCTTTCCCGTTCTGTGGCAGGAGCAGCCACAGAACATCATCTTTCTCTGTGATGAGATCCTGCTGAAGTCAGTCTCCGGGACGTCTGGAATACTCTGTTTCGGGGTCACCCAGCCGCAGATTAAACAGTATGTGTGCTCACATTTTAAAGAGATTTGGTCACAACAATGCCTGGTGACTAACTTTCATTGCCATTACTAGTTCAGCAGAAGGGTGGTAGGAAACTCCAGTGCACAGCCATCTACCTTGTGAAAATGGTACTTCTTACTTCTCCCTTGGAAGCCTGGGCCATGCCAACTCCGTAAGCCTTTTGGCCCAAATCCTTTCATTGATTTTCTTGGCAGGAGGTACATTCAGGATGAATCTGAAAGTGGCAAAATTGGTAGAAAATAAAAGAGTCAAGTCACCAGAAGCTGATTCTTCAATAAAAGAGTTACTGGGCATCTGGGATATGCTTTTGTCTTTGTATCCCTAGTGCCGAACACAGTACCTGGCAGGAAATAGATGCTTGAGAGCTGTTGTCTGAAGGACTGATTGACTGCAACTGCATGCATGAAGTAGCACTGCCCATGAAGACTGGTGGCTTGACTGCCTCATTGCACAGAGGTGGTCGTTTGGGAAAATGCTAATCCTCGCTTTTCCATCCAGTTAATGTTTAACAAATACGACTGAGAACCTCTTTTGTGTCACTTAGCTAGAACATAAAATTAGTTCATTTATGCTTCCTACCCCTAGAGGTGGGCTCTAGGACATAAGTTTTTGAAAGCAGTGAGCTCATAACTGAAACCACATGGGGGTTCCAGCCTAGGTCCACTCGCTTACTGCACAGAAAGCCCCTCCTGAAATGACCAGGATTGCCAAGGAAGAGGAGAATTTTTAATGTGAATGACATTGGCCAGGCGAACAGAGAGAGCAGCCTCAAATCCATCCTCCCAGCTGAAGGAAAGTAGGAGCTTTTAACCTTTTAACGAGGGGCTCCACACATTGGGAGGAGTTGGTGAGGGACTGTAAGTCTTGGCAACAGCAAGTCTGCACAGGGACCTTGGAACTCCTTTCTTTGTCTTGCAGAAATTCCACTACTTGGGGAACAACTCAAAAGATCAATTAGTTAGTTAAAAGTTTTAGGGTTGTTCCAACTCTCTTTGAAAGTGCTCTAAAAAAAAAAACAAAGAAGTTTTAGGGTTGTGGTCATTAAGATCTGCTGTCTGACAGTCTGAAACACCAGAGAAAGACGATTATAAAAGCACTTAGGGGTCACTGAAATTCATTCGTGGAGCTGGTTACAAGCTCACCTGGCCTTATAGCTGTTTCTTTAAGAGATTAAGGAATGAGAAGGGGTCCTCAAAACCTGACTGACTGAATTTTCTGCCAGCTCATATCAGCTGGCTTCCAAATGACTCAACTTCTTAAATTTTAAAAAAATATTTATTTGTTTGAGACAGTCTCACTTTGTCACTCTGGGTAGAGTGCTTTGGCATTATAGCTCACAGCAACCTCAAACTCTGGGGCTCAAGTGATTCTCTTGCCTCAGCCTCCTGAGTAGGTGGAACTACAGGTGCCCACCACTATACAAGGCTATATTTTAGAGATGGGATCTTGCTCTGGCTCAGGCTGGTCTCGAACTCCTGAGCTCACTCAATCCACCTGTCTTGTACTCCCAAGGTGCTAGGATTACAGGTGTGTGAGCTACCTCACAGGCCTTTGCAAATGACTCTAAATTGTTCTTTGCACTGAAACCCACTGGTGGCTGGGGAGGTGGCTCTTGTGTTGTGCTTGAGAGCTTTTCCTGTCTCCTGTCCCTTGCTCATTTACCGATCAGCCTCTGCCCTCACCCCAGTTTATGTCCCATGTCTACCCTGTATCCCACCCCAGTTCATTCAGTTAGAGCTGACACATAAATTTCAGAGATTTTCAATATTTTCTCAAAGTTCAGTTTTTAAGATAGTTTGTTACATCTTTGTTTTAGTCATTTCTGATCCAATAGTATTTTGTAAAATCCATAAAATGCTAAAGGTTAAAGGTGCAACTTTCCTCTACCAGAAAAATGTTTGACCAATGCCTTTGGCAAAACTATTTTCTCTGTGCTGCTGGGAGAGATTGGGTCTCACAAACCTCCCGGACTGCAGGCTAGAAAAGAGTAATTTAGACAGAAGACTGCCTGCAGAATCTCCCAAGGTTACTGGAACATCCTTCATTCTACATTTGTCTCTTAAGTCCATATTCTGAAACCTACTTTCTGTCACAGAGGAGGAAACGCCACATGGGAGAAAGATATTTGCATAGAACTCCACAGTTTACAAGACTTTTTCACATGTTATCTTTTTAAAATTCTTGCCATTAAACTGTGAAATGTGTGTTATCTCAATTTAGAGATGAGAAAATAGAGGCTTAGAGAGGTTAAATAACACACTAACTAACAAGGAGAGAAACTGTCATTCCCACCCAGTTTGCGATTCTCCTTAATATGAACACTACTTGTTGGAACTGTCATTCCAACTCAGTTCATTTCGCCTTAATATGAACACTACTTGTTTTTTCCACTCCTATACTTTGTCACAAATGAGTCTCTTCTGTGCATTGGATTTTTTTGTTACCTGGTTGCTTTCCTGTGGACACTGTGGTTCCCCAAGCTTGCCCTCTCTTTTATTGTTTGTTTAGGTAACTCCCATTCATTCCTCACTTCTGAGCTCATGGGATATAGTAGAAGCTAGTGGTAGGACCAGGCCCAGGGGTCACATGGTCAGGTTCAACTCTTTTCTCTTTCTTTCTTTCTTTCTTTCTTTCTTTCTTTGTTTCTTTCTTTCTTTCTTTCTTTCTTTCGATAGAGCCTCACTCTGTCACCCTGGGTACAGTGCTGTGGTGTCATAGCTCACAGCAACCTCAAACTCTTTTGGGTTCAAGTGATCCTCTTGCTTCAGCCTCCCAAATAGCTGGGACTATAGATGCCCACCACAGTGCTTGGCTATTTTTTTTTTTTTTAAAGAGAGGGGGTCTTGCTCTTGCTCAGGCTGGCCTTGAACTCCTGTGCTCAAGCAATCCATACACCTTGGCCTCCCAGAGTGCTGGGATTACAGGTGTGAGCCACTGTACCAGGCCAGGGTCCAACTCTTGATGCCACCATTTTCCCTCTGTCAGAACTTGTATGGTTGCTTCACCAAGTGCTGGTGGTACAGAACCAGAACTGTGGCCACCAGATAGGTATCAGCTATCGCATCCATATGATCAGATAATTATAATGTTTATCTTCAAGGGCTGCCAAAGAAGGACTACAAATATCAATTTGCTTACCGAGTGTCAGTTTTCTGTGGCTCCTTCCCAATTCAGAACATTACTAGTCTCCTCTGTCTCTTAAAAATTGCCTTGGGGTTCCCACCAATGACCTTTCTTCAGAGAGAGGAAAAGGAAAGGGGCGGGGGGTGGGGGAGACGAGAGAAAAAGGATCATGGAGAAAATGGAGAGAATTAAGACAGAGAAAACTTAAGCAGCTAAAGAGAAAGAAAGAAGAATACTAAAATAAATGTACACATGTTATTCTGAGGAAGGCTGGGGAGAAGAGGAGAGGAAATAGCTAAAAATGGCACTGCCTATCCTGGCAGACATGTCCTGGCTCAGAAGGATCTGCTGAGAATCCAGGAAACAGCCGAGGAACGTGGGACCCAGCTCAGCAACTCCGAGAAGAGAAGGGAAAGATGAGGAGAGCTCGCTTGGGAAGGAAGAAGGAAGGATGACAGGAATTGTCTCTGTATAAATCCAAGTGGCGGTTGGGATGTATTTGTGTTTTAAAGAATTATTTATAAAAAAAAAAAAAAAAGATTAACAAGCTTTTTATACACTTTTTTTTTTTTTTGCTTAGCAACAAGAGCTACCAAAGGCATGTGGGCATGTGTTCAGTCAAGATGTCAGTTGCTCAGCTCATTAAAATATTAAGAGAAACACTGATGACAATTACATAGCACTGAGCCTTTTTGTCTGCCAAAGTGTGCCTTTCAGAGCACAACAAAGTGGGTCAAAAGTTGGTTTTGTTATTTTATCATTTCTTTTAATCTTAGACTTTTGATGAGTTTCTTTTTGCAGGTAAAATGGTTGCCAAATTTGGTAGGGATAATTTGAGGACAAGGACACTTCAATAACTCAGACATACACTTGTGGATGGTGAAGAAAAAGAAAAGACACCCCTGGCTTTCTTTCTGGGATAGAAATATGTTCACTTGATAAACATTTTTGTCCTAGATGTTGTGGATAAAGTTCTGAGCAAGACAGATATATAGACCTTGTCCTTAGGATGGGGCCCTTGGCTCCTGCTCAAGTCTGTTTACCTGGACAATACCTCCTATTTAAAATCTCTCTTCCAATCACATAAAAGGTACATCTCCTGACACTTCCCCTGCTATGCTCTGATATGAGAAATGAATATTGATTATCAATGAATGGTGATGGACCCTGAGGTGTCAACGGCAAAGAATAGTTGTATAAGTCACCTCCTTCTGGGCACTTGTGCCTAGAATATATACAAGGATAAAGCCTTTACCCACAGGATTGAATTTCTGCTTGTGGCATTTCCAGCATATATACACTTTTATTTATGTGGAACTCCCATGGGCATTCTCATATTTTGATAGTTTTAATATTAGAATAAACATTTATTATTTTTTTTAATCTAGTGGTTTTGCTGGTCTAAGTGGGTCCCCTTCCTAGATTTTAGTCTTAGAATAAACTTTTATTGAATGCTTACCAGGAATTGTGCTAAGCATTTTATTTTACTATTATTATTTTTGAGACAGAGTCTCAAACTGTTCCCTGGGTAGAGTGCTGTGATGTCATAGCTCACAGCAACCTCAGACTCTTGGGCTTAAGCAATTCTCTTGCCTCGCCTCCCAAGTAGCTGGGACTACAGGTGTCTGCCACAATGCCCGGCGGTTTTTTGGTCGCAGTTGTCATTGTTGTTTTAGCTGGCCTGGGCCAGGTTTGAACCCGCCAGCCTTGGTGTATGTAGCCAGCACCCTACCCACTGAGCTATAGGCACCGCCTATGTGCTAAGCATTTTAAACAAACAAACTCGTTTAATCTTCAACTCTTATAGGTTATCAAGAACTGCGAAGGATCTCAGGTTTTGCTCTGGTTCTAAGGAACTGGGTCCTGGATGGGAGGCAAAGGACATTGTTAATAGTGACTAAGAAAGCAGCACAGATTTTGTAATTTCTCTGGCCTGAAGTCCCAGGGAGATGCAAGCACTCACAGTGGATTGCACTGTGGGAGAAGAACCCTAAGCTCAGTGAACCTGAATCTTCTATCACAGGCAGTAATCCCACCTGCCCTTTGTTCGGGAGGGAGACAGTTTACAAGGTTATTTACTATATAAAATCCGCAAGAAAATGGCCTGGAACAAGGGATAGTCAGTGTCTTACAAGATACCCCGAAACTCATGGAAGACTATCTCCCCAGAGAGATGCTATGAATGTCCCCTTTACCATAAGTAAACTGAGACTCAGGGAGGTTAAGTAACCTGTCTAAGGTAACAGAATCGTAAATGTGTGATTTGCATTTGAACCAAGCAATGTGATGCTATCTGATAAGTATGCTCACTTGCCTAGTGATTTAGTCTGGATCACCCGAAAAGCCGAATCAGAGCTTGGGTGTAGGGAGGGTCGTTAGGAGGCGCCTGAGTAGGCCCTATGGGCTTTAACTGTCTGGAGGGAACCCCCTTGCCTACTTGCTAATTTCCATGCTCCAAATCATTATATTGTTGAACTCAATCTGATATCAGCACAGATTTAAGAGTTTGTGTTACAAAAAGGCTGACCGCCTCTATGGCATCATTTTGCATACCATTATTTGCTATTTTATTATGCTTTCGCAGCTCCTGCTTTCAAAACTTCCCTTAATTATTCAACATGCATGTACTTAATTTTGGGGTAAACCATACAAGAAATGCAAAAATGATGTATTCATTTCCTTCATGAAAACCTGGACAATAATTGTACATCTGTTTAGCTATATAACACCAACTGAGACTGAATTGAAAAAATGACCATTGTGAGAATTTTTACCAGAAATGTAATACACAGGAGGTTTGGCATATGCACAGTACCTTCGAAATTCTGGTTGACATATAATCATGATGAGCAGAATTTTTAGACCACTTTGGCTTCACAAAGAGGGACACAGATATTTATACAGCAAATCTAAACAGCATGGCCCAATCAGTTGTCATGTTAAGATACTTTACGCTTTATTCTCCAACTCCAAATCTGCTTCTAAAACAAGCAGAGGTGCTATGAACAGTAGCATATGGGAAGCCCAGGAGCACTGAACTCCTCCACACCTGGGCTTTGCTACTAGTGAGTTGTGTAAGCTTCAGCCAGACACTTACTTTTAGGTTTAGTTCCCTGGTCTATTAAACTTGGCTGAGTATGAGGGTTTGTTTCCCTCATACTGCTAACTGGAATATGATTCTGATGTAGTGAATTCTATTGGGAAGCAAGTACTAAGAACTGAGTATACTTGTATACTCTTTTTTTTTTTTTTTTTTTGAGACAGTCTATGGTCCTGGGAAGAGTGTGATGGCATCATCATAGCTCACAGCAACCTCAAATTCTTGGGCTCATGCTATCCGTCTGCCTCAGCCTCCCAAGTAGCTGAGACTACAGGTGCCTGCCATAATGCCTGGCTAGTTTTTCTAGTTTTAGTAGACGGATTCTCACTCTTGCTCAGACTATTCTCCAACTCCTGAGTTCAAGCACTTCACCTGCCTTAGCCTCCTAGAGTGCTAGGATTACAGGTGTGAACCCCTGAACCCAGCCAGAACTGAGTTGTATGCTCTTTATACAAACTTTGGAGCCAGGCAGACCTGGGATTGAATCCTAGCTTTGCTGGTATCTGAGTTTGGGCAAGTTGCTTTATCTCTTTGAGTTTTTATAAAATGGGAACGATGATACTTTCCTTTCCATAAATATTTCTACATGGTGAAGATTCTTTCATTAAAAGTAAAGAACACCCTGCTTTAACCTCACAGTTTGTTCTGCTGTCACCATCTCTCTTGCTTTCCTTTCATGGCAAGCTTCCTAAGAACTGTCTGCACTGCTGTCTCTGCAGCAACAGGACTTCTCTTTAAACTTCCACTAATACTGTTTTCACTAAGGTCACTAATGACAACCTTCTTGCCAAATCCAAAGAACATTTTTCTATTATCTCTTAGCAAAACTCAATATATTCAACTACTGTCTCCTTGAAATATTCTCTTCCTTTGGGTTCCAAGATTCACCTTCAGTCCCCTTCTCTGTTTATTCTGTTTTCTTTGGGGTCTGTCCTCTTCCACTTGCCTCTTACATGTGCGGTTGTCTTATAAGGCTCTATTCTAGCTCTTTCTTCCTGTACGAAATCTACTGGATATCTTACATATTTTCATGTCTTCAAGTACCAGCTACCATGTGCAATGCTGATGACCCCTGAATCTTTATCTTTAGCCCATACATTTTCTCTCTTTCAAATCCACATATGTAACTGCATCTTGCTTATTTTCACCTAATTTCCCCACAGACATGCCTCATGTCCAGCAGATAACAGAAGTTGGTATCTTTCTGCCTATATTGATGCTCCTATGTTGGTGAAACCATCCACTTAGCAGCTGACACCAGAAACCTGGTCGTCCTTCCTCCTTCTGTCATCTGCCATATTCAGTCAAACAAGTCTCACTGATTCCACCTCTTGAGTGTCTCTTGAATCCATCCATCTTCTCCATCATAACGGCCGTTTCTGACTCAGCCCACTGTTGTCTCTCATCTCGATGACCACAGCACTCTCTTCCTCAATCCCATCCATCAGACCTGCTGCCATTCTTCACACTCCAGCTTCATTCATCACATAATTTCCCTGATTACAATCTTGCAACAGCTTGACGTTGCCCTCAGCTAGAGTTCAGACTCTTTGCAATGACTTACAAGACCCTTCATGGGCTCATGGGGCAGGATCCTGGGTCCCTAACATGTCTTTAACCAGAACTGTTCAAATTTTATTTTTGTTTTATGCACTAGGGTACCATATTATATTTTATATGAGGATAAAAAGGAAGAAAAAAGAGAAACAAAAAGAAAAATAAAGGCCCCACTTTAAGTAGCTATCAAAACAGGTCTTCTAAAATAATTCTGCAATTAAGTCAAGAACACTATAAATTGGGGGCAGGTCTTGCAGTCACTACAGCACAGTATGTGCTGTAATTTCTCCAAAAAAGTATAGTACTCTTAAAAAATCTATCTTGATGCTACAGTATGTATCTGTAAGTTTATATATTTTATTAAATCAATTGAATTAAACTATTAATGGACATTTGACTACTAACAAAACTGAAAATCTTTAATCATTTTGTTCCTTTTTACTTTTTTTCTGTGTATTCTTATTGTTTTAGAAGAATGTATCTGCATATAATAGTTTCTGCTGAGTAGCGGAGGAGAAACATACATAATTAGACTTAAGAAAATTAAATTAAACATAGTCCTGGGAATTTCCAGTTCTAATCTGCTGTCTCTACTGATACGTGGGCAGAGAGTTTGTACCTCACCCTGGTGAAAGTCCTTCCAGAGCTGTGTGTTTTCCACATTTCTGACACTGGAGATGGTAAAATGCTGGAAAGAAAGATTGCTTTTGGAAGAGAAGGCTTAGGAGTTAAATATTCTCTGTTATTCATTCATGTCTTTATTTGGAGTCTATTGTGTGCCAGGCCCCTGAAACATTTCTAGAGTTTGGAGATACATTAGTGAAAATTAAAAAAAAAAAAAAAAGACAAAGTCCCTGCTGTCAGAAAGCTTAATTGTGTTAGTGAGGGCAAGAGAAAATAAATAAGTGAATAAACTAAGAAAGACAATTTTGAAGAGTGATGAGCTCAATGTGCTGGGGCTTTATTGTGGGAAGGCGGAAACCGAGTGTCCCTGTTCCAGCCAGGCGGTCTTTGAGCTGGGCTAAATGATGGGAAGGAACCAGCCACACGAGCAAGGAAGGAAAGAGCCTGCCAGGGCAGGGCCCGCGAGAACAGATCTCCAGTGGGCCCTCACGTGGCCCCAGCCTGGGGCGCGGGAGACGTGCTCAGCTCCCCTCCCCCGTCACATCGGGGGCCAAGGTCAGTCAGGGGCTTATCGGGAAGGCCTCACGGGGGACATCACGGAAAAATTAGTGAGAAAGGACAAATAGTCACTAGAATTATTTTAATAAGAAAGTATGCGTTTCATCTTACGACTTTTTTCATGTTAAGATTTAAAAGAGGGTAATCTTCAAACTGGGTAAGAAATACAAAATATTAATAACAAAAAATGTTCTCACGTTTAAAGAATTGATTGAAGCATGTGCTTATGCAGCGTGGCCACTAGAGGACAGTGTTGCCCGTCAAATGCGCGGCTGAACGTCAGCCTGCAGGTAACCACCTCCCTCCCGGGCTTCCCGTTCCTCCGTTCTCCCGGTAATTCTACCCCTTCACTGCCTACTTTTACCTACCCACGAACACAAGCTCAGTGTTATGGGTGAGCTTTATGTTCTTAGAGGAAAATCTCCGATTCTTTAGGAAAAAATGAAATCAGCACATTTAGCCTTATGGAAGGTATTCTGACCCTTCCCCTATCACGGACTCTGATACTACAGGGCAGTGGTTGGTCCATTCTGCCTGGTTCTTCAGGATCAGAGCCGTTATTGGGGAATGGGTTAACATTTTTGGCTTAGACAGCAAGGAGCTTTGTTCCTCCCTGGTGTTGTTAGATTGACTGTCAGCCGGTAGGTTTGGTGTCAGCAGAGGATTTCTGCGGCCGACCTGGCCTCTGTGGATGCCAGGACCCAGCTCCTTTCTGAGCTGCACAAGCCCCAGACTCCTGCATGCAAGCTTTGCGTTCTGTTTTATCTCTTAATTGAGACCCTTCTGAAAAAGCATGCAGGAGAATGGGTTTGCCAAGAGAAAAAGGAGAAAGAGAGGACAGAATTTTAGCCATGGCCACACAGGCAGGGTAAATGTAGGGATTTCAAATATGGTGTAAGAATTAAATGCAAAAAAGGGCAAGGATTTGTAATATGGACTCTGCTTCCTTCCTTAGGATTCCAGACATTGCATAACAAAAACGCACATCACTTGTAACAGAGGGTAATTTATTTGTCCACATCCATTGATTGCCGCCTTTTATGTGCTAGGAACTAGGAGCACCTCTGAGCAAGACAGATGTGTGTGCTGCTCCCAGGCAGCTTCTGTTGTCATTAAGGAATGGTCTGAATGAGATCAGAACTCACACAAGAAGGTGTGTGTGTGTGTTGGGATGGGTCAAAGCTGGAGGGAATCTTAAAGACCATTATCTCCATTTTGAAGATGACAAAAATGGTGGGTCAGCAATACTGTTATTGATCCAGGGGTAAAACAATTATTTCATTTAAGCACTAACATTTATTCTGAGCAAATAGGAAAACATCTAACACCATTACCTGGGTTGCTTAGCTTCTGATGCTTGATAAAAGGAAAGAGATTGGTTTGGGAATGGAAATTTCTTTGGGTGGCCACTAATGTATTAAAAAATGATCAGATAGACACTTATTAAGAAGAAGGAGGGATGATGAGAAATTCTTCATGTCTAAATACATACCCTTCACCCTTTATTAAGTGAAGCTATATAGTATTACATTATATTTCAGCATAGGGATTTCGGGGTGGATTTAAACTACTACGAAGTCCAAGAAGGTAATTTTGTTTAATCTAACTTGACATAAGGGTAGTACCAAAATAATCTGGAAAATATCAACTCTTTTAAAGTCCAGCATTGCAAGGCCACTCAGCCAATATGATGACTGAAAGTCTTCAGATGAAACCACTGTCCCCACCCAGCTACCTGGTCCATTCAGTTTTTCTTAGCGCCACGTTTACGGGCCCTAAATCATCTACCCAGTTGTCTCAATGTGCACTTTTTGCCTGTGTGGGCATGTCTTAAAGGAGAGAGAGGGAAGAGACTGCTGTAAGAAGAAGCAACCAGCAGGTCTGGTACGTCGTGACTCGCTTTTCCTTACAACATACACTTCTAGAGCTGGAATTGTATCTGGGAGTTCTGGCTTTTATTCGGGTGTGTTGGTAGCATACAGTGCTCAATAAAATGAATTCATCAATCAACAGGACAGAAGATCCTATCCCACCAGAAGCAATCCCTCCTGTTTGTCCCATACAAAGCCACTTAAAGTGTTAGGGTGTTTTAATGGAGACAGAAACTACAGGAAAGTGGCAAAAATAAAAAATTTCCCCAAATGTCAAATAAATGAAACTGGAAAAAAAGAAAGAAAAAGATAACAGTGGGAAGCCACTACTCAGTTCAGTTTTCCTCCTTGACAGGAAAAACTCTTCCAGCTTATCCTCAATGGATGTACATGTGACGGTGGGGGTGGCATCTGGGACTGCCCATGTTTCCTGGTCAGTTTGGTCTGGGGGCACCATCTGTCTTCCTAACAACTCAACCAGAGGTCACTTATAGCAATGCTAGGTGTCTTGTTACCTGATGCCATCACCAGGGCACCAGCTTCTGAGTTCACTTTGCTGAGCTTTGCTTGATCAGAAAACAAAAATAACAATTGATCTGGGAAGGAATAAATAGGAAGTTTTTCTTAGGGGAAGAGAGAACAATTCTTACAGAGAAGCAAGGGATGGTCATTGTGGGAAGGAAACTGAGACAGGCAAATTGGGAATTCTTTCTATCATGAACTCTCTTGAGAATTGATTAAAACCTACAAGCTTTTCTCCAGAACGCAAACTTACGCACACACAGTTCTGCATATAATTTCCTGAATCCCCACCTCACTTATACACACACATACCTCTTTTTCTAAGAATATAAACTCTAGAAGCTAAAGTTTTCAAATCTTAGTATTAACCAAAAAATTCTGGAAAACTCTTTAATCATGTCAACATTTTTATATTAAAGATTCTTCGGGGGCAGGGCACATCTACAACAGTGACTATATCTAATGAATGCAAACATTGTAACCTCATTCTTTGTACCCTCAATTAAACCTGAAATTTAAAAAACAAGACTTTCAGTAACCAACTTCAATAAGTTTTGAGTTTGAATAGCACATACACTTATGCTAAATTGTTCTTTTAGGGTGGAAAAGAAAAGACAAAACCAAATATATCCCCTGTTCTTAAGAAGTTAAAAGATTAACTTGCTCATCAAAAAAAATGTGGATATTACTGTCACATACTAACAAAACTACTTGCATATTCAGTTGTACCACAAATAAATAAATTTATTTAAAAAGAAAAAAATATAGTCTCCAATCATAATCTTGTGTGTTTCAGATACAATCAGTTTTCAAAGCAATTCCTAGAATTCTCACAACAGTCAAAATGGACAATAAAGGGGACAACGTTCATTGTTGGTGTTCTTTTCCATGTGGCAACGAACACTGAGGTTTCTACATATTCATTTACCTAAAAGTAATTTGGTTTCAAAGAAAAAAGGCTTCATTTTATTACCAAATTTTAGGGGGCTCAAATCACTTGATGTTTGACTATTCAGGGGCTATTTCGGGAAAATAAGAACCACAAAAGAAAACCACAAAACAGTTTTGTCTATCTACCGGGCTCACACACTCTGCGTCTAGAACGGAGGGCCACATCTCCAAGTCAAATTAAAAATATGCTAACTACAAATTGCACATTCTGCATCTGGTTCACAGTAGCAATGTGGGGCTCCTTCTGATCTCTTCCTGAAGCTAGGTTTAGAGCCTTTGGCGTATCTTCTTCTTCTTCTTCTTTTTTTTTTTAAAGACAGAGTCTTACTGTTTCCCTGGCTAGAGTGCCATGGCCTCAGCTTAGCTCACACCAACCTCAAACTCCTGGACTCAAGCATTCCTCCTGCCTCAGCCTCCTGAGTAGCTGGGACTACAGGTGCCCATCACAATGTAGCTAATTTTTCTGTTTTTAGTAGAGATGGGGTCTTGCTCTTACTCAGGCTGATCTTGAACAACTGAACTCAACAGGTGTTTCCACCTCAGCCTCTCAGAGTGCTAGGATTGTAGGCACGAGCTACTGCGCCTGGCTGGCTTATCTTCTTTTTGAAGACCATGCACAGAAGAGGTTTTCAACTAAGGAGGGAGCACGTGGGCAGCAGTGCCTGGGCCACCCACAGGAGAAACTCTTGTTACCTGTCCCCATAGTGTGTGGAGGACCAGAGGGGGAGAGATAACAGCTGTCAAAGACCAAATGTGGGAGGGAGTAAGGGAAAATCAATAAAACAGAGATGAAAAAATAAGGTGTGTTTCATGCCAGGAAGGAAAATCACGATGAAGGCCCAAGTGAACTCCCATAATGCTTTCAGGGCTCAGAGAAATGACACTGTCAAAACACAACATTAGTTTTCTGAGGCCTACAGGCTGAATTTTATTTAAAGTTAACTCCCATTTTAATACAAAAAAAGATAGCATATTCTATATCAAAGGGGAAAAAACTTTTCCTAATACATCCATTTCTCTTCCAAAGCACATGAACTGTTGCTATATGATGCTTTGCGGGGCGTTCTCAACTGTGCCAGCTTTTCTGTGTATCAGGAAACGCACAGTCATGCCTGAAGCCCCAGGCTACTCCTTCTGCCTAATTCAGCTGGCATTGGGCTTCCCTCCTTGGAAGCTGAAAGAGCCACCACTAATGCAGGCTGCCATGTTGTTCACCTTATCTCCTCTGCCCATTTAAATCTGACTCATCTCTTGAGGCACACAGCAAAGCTCACCCTTTCTGGAAGAGATCCCTGCGGTGCTAAGCTCCCATAACATCTACCATCTGTGCCGTCTCCTTGCCATCTACTCACATTAGAAAGGAAACCTTGGCCCATGCAGTCACGAATCTTTGGAGCTATGGTTGACTCCATTCTTTACTCTTTGGTGATCTCCATAGCTTCTTGCACATCTGGTATTTGTAGCAGACTTACTAGTATTTATTATTTAAATTTCTTCTGTCTTCTTATGTCCATCAGAAGTGAATTATATACCTTAGTATACAAAGAAATGTAAGCACAGGAGTGCATGAAGTAAACTGAAGTTGGGGCAAACCAGGGTTAATGTTGTTCATGTAGGAAACATTCAAGAGAGGAGCCCAGCCCCTTGTCACATGTAAGGAGCAGCAGTAAGAGCCAGACTTGTTTATATGGATCTCATCAGGCTGCAAGCTTTGTAAGAGCAAGGACTGGCGTTATTTTTAAAACATGGTTTCCAGTGCTTGGCTCAGTGCCTGACACAGTGTATATGCTCAATAAATACTTGTTGAATGAATCTATGTAGTACGATGCAGGGGGCTCCAATTAACCAGCTAACTCTTACCAACATGTAAAGGAAACAAAATAAGCTGGGAATGTCTAGTTCTATGAATCCAACACCTTCTTTCCATTATTCCGAGCCTTTTCTACCATCACCTCATTTCTCCAAATTACAAGAATAAATAAAGCCATTCCCTAGGATGACAGATGAGGTGTAACAACAATAGCACATTTGGAATTTCCAGGTCTGCAAGAAAAGTGGTATAAATTCCAGACCTGACAAGGAAAGGCTTACCCTCAACAGAATGAGTGAAAGGGGGAATATGAAATTTGAATCACAGATTTCTAAAAAGGCACCACATTGAAATTTTCAACGTATACACAGAGAATTCTGGGTTTGGATGGGTCTTATGTAGCATTAGTCCTATAGAAATGGAAGAAAACACACAAGACACTTTTCCTTTAAACTAGTTGATTCTCTTTTACAGAGAATGTGAATACATTAGTTATCCCCTTTCCCAGCAGAAAACTTTCTATTCATTTATTCATTCATTCTTCACATGTCAAAATTATCAACCTAAAAATGTATTTTTGTTTTGTCAATGTTCTTAAAAGTATTTCAGTTGATCCTACGGCATAAAATCCAAGCTGAATCAGCCAGCCAAGGCTATCAATGATTTGACCGCAACCCACCCTTTCATGTGTGAAGTTTCCCCTGTTCTCTCACACAAGCCTGTAATCCATTCACCTCTGTTTACTGTCTCTCCCCCGTTTCTCACCTCTGCATTTCTGAGTCTTTCTGCCTTTTCAAATGTGTTTTCTTTTATGTCACATTCTTTAATCACTCTAACTGGAGATATACTGTCCTTCCTCAAATTCTAGAACATTTATGGTCTATATCACTAGTTCCGTGTATCTTCTCAGTATTTTACTTTATTTTTTGAGACAGAGTCTCACTTTGTCACCCTTGATAGAGTGCCATGGTGCCATACCTCACAGCAACCTCAAACTCTTTGGCTCAAGTGATTGATTCTCTTGCCTCAACCTCCCAAGCAGCTGGGACTACAGGCACCTGCCACAATGCCTGGCTATTCTTAGAGATGAGGTCTTGTTCTGGCCCAGGCTGGTCTTCAACCTGTGAGCTCAGGCAGTCCACCTTCTTTGACCTCCCAGAATGCTAGGATTACAGGTGTGAACCACTGCACCTGGACTTTTCCTGTGTATTTCATGTCTTTTATTATAAACTCTTTAAGGGCAGAGATCACATCTTGCACGTCTTCACATTTTGCTTTATATATAATATGGGTTATTTCAATGATTATTACAGTAATAACTCAGGTTAATACATAGTGAGGGCTTTTCACTGTTCAGACCTGGGGAGGTTTTGCCCTTTTTCAGTTAGTAATGCTGAACACCACATGTTTTTCAAATTTGTCAATATCCCTCATGACTGAAATTAATCAGAATTGCTATCAGATTTTTTTTTTTTTTTTTTAAATTTAAAAAGAGTGGGCCCAGAGGACCAATGCCACCAATTCAAGAGACAGCAAAGGCCCCATGCTCTGGGTTAACTGAGTATTAATTTTATTTATTTATTTATTTTATTTTATTTTATGTTTTTAATTTTTATTTTTTTTATTTTTTATTATAGATAAAAATATGCACCATAGATGTGGCCCAGATCTAAATCTCCTGCAAGCTTTACAAACCAAGAAGCAAAAGACCAAACACTCAATAGAAAATTGGTAATGGGGCTCAGTGCCTGTAGCATAGTGGTTATGGTGCCAGCCACATACACCAAGTTTGGCGGGTTCAAACCCGGCCTGGGCCAGCTAAAACAATAATGACAACAGCAACAAAAAATAGCTGGGTGGTGTGGCAGGTGCCTGAGTCCCAGCTACTTGGGAGGCTGAGGCAAGAGAATCACTTAAACCCAAGAGTTGGAGGTTGCTGTGAACCGTGACGCCACGCACTACCGCGGGCAACACAGTGAGACTCTGTCTCAAAAAAACAAAAAAAAGAAAATTAGTAACGGGATATGCATAAGTTAATGAATAGCTGCCAAAACACGAAAAGATGCACATCTTTACAAAATGAAGAGATGGGCAAATTAAAATGAGATTCCATCTTTCACCTCTGAGACTGGCAGAGATTTTAAAAGATTTTAACATCACCAGTGAACAGTGTGGGGGGAAGCGTGGGGAAATCGGAAGCTAGGTACAATGGTAGTAGAATGTTTAACCTCGTAGGGGGGCTTTTTAGCAATATACATAAAATTTAAAAATTCACCTAATCTTAGATTGAAGAAGTCTGCTTTTAGGAATTCTCCCAACAGATATAATTATTTAAATGCACAAACATAGCTATACATTAATAGATGTTCAGTACAGTATCACATTTAACAGCAAAAGACCACCTAATAATCTCCAGCAGGGGATTAACCCAATGTTAACTTAGCAAAAGATGGTGGGTTTAGGATACCAGGCAAGCTAACTCTGTGTTTATGAATACAGTAGAACTTCTGTAAGTTGATCACCCAAGGGACTGTAACAGACTGGCCAACATACAGAGGTGGTCAACATAAGGAACTAGGCCTACCGTACTGATACGTACATGTGATGTATGTCTAGTCTATGAAAATTAGGTCAACTTGAGGAGGTCAATGCAGGTGGGTGGTCAACTGTGGAAGTTCTATTGTTTAAGATTTTGCTGTTGCCAACTGAATTTATGTAAGGCAATTTTCTTAGAAGTTAAGGAATCTTTGGTAGACATTGTTCTCATTTGGGGCCAGAAGGAAACAAATTAAAAATAAGTTATAAGCATTACTATGGTCATTAAGCCAGTCAGCAATAGAGAAAATACTAGAATTCCTGTCTTCTTGACTCTTAACCATAAAGCACTCTGCCATTTGTCATTTTAGGTTTTTTTTTTTTTTTTTGTAGAGTTAGTTTCATTTTATCGCCCTTGGTAGAGTGCCATGGCATCACACAGCTCACAGCAACCTCCCACTCCTGGGCTTAGGCGATTCTCTTGTCTCAGCCTCTCGAGTAGTTGGGACTACAGGTGCCTGCCACAATGCCCGGCTATTTTCTTGTTGTTGCTGTTTGGCCGGGGCCAGGTTTGAACCTGCCACCCTCAGTAGATGGGGCTGGCACCCTACCCACTGAGTCACCGGCGCCGTCCTTCTCGTTTTAGTTTTGAGTTGAAATACATTGATTTAACTTGGTTACATATCTGCAAAATAAATGTCCTATGAATCTTTCAGGGTGTTCTAATAGCTCTTCTGTTTCAAAGTAGATCTGATAATGATTTATATATTAGATTTATTAAAAACACATCCATTGCTTTGGGGCCTTTGGTGGATATTTAAACGAACAATGTGGCATTTGCATCCCCAAAGTTAAAATTCCCCACAAATAGCTAAGAGATGGCCCACCTTATGATGCCAGATGAAAAATGCTGGGAGATGATGAACGGGCTTGGCTTCTCCACCTTGGAGTGCAGAAGTAAAACCCCATAGAAGGAAGTCTTGCCTTCATTCCTTGCGCCTCAAAATTTCAAACTTCTTTTGCAAAGGCAGCCAATGGATTCCTCTCTTGCTTGGTTTGACATATCAAACTCCCATCGCATGTAGACAAAATTTAATTCTCAAAATAGAACACAAACAGAAGTGCCAGTGTGCCTAAAGAACTGAGGGAAGGAGGAATGATCGATGATGCAAAGATCTTTCAACATCAACATCGGTGCAACAGATTTGTAATTCCTTTTAGGAAGTCAAATCTGGAAGGGGCATTCCAGGGATAGGACATAAGGGTTCAATTCTCTCTCTCTGTCTCTGTTTTCTAATTAAATTTTAGAACATGCCAAAAATATTCCAGGGGTTGGAAGAGAAAAGGGTAAAAAGGTTGCAAGAGTGCAAGGTTTTAAGATTCATCTCTGACGAGAGCTAGGCTAATATATCAACCTGGATTAGTCTGCCAAAAATATAAAAATATAAAAACACCATAAATTAGTCAGATGTCCATGGCTATAATCCGTTTGCCTGATGCCAGATGTCCTTTGATAGGAAAAACAGGTGGCTTTAAAATAGCTGGAAAATGTTAAGTACTTATATAACAGTTTTTTTTTTGTCTTAAGTATCAAACGGGTTGGTATCTTATTAGGGGCTGCAGTTCAAAAGAAGTGGCTGTGATTTAACTTGGGCCAAAGATAAGTTTTACCATTTTAGGATTTCAGTGTTCATTTAGGAAACTATAATACCATGTAGTACAAATCCTTTATTAAATCAATGTATTCATTATCTGAAATGAAAGTTTTATTCAATCACTGTATTTTGATAGACTAGAATATTGTGCACAGGGAGAAGATAATGGATTGAAGAGTGTCCTGGAAGCAGAGGAGCTCAGATCTTTCTGACGCATTCCCAGGAGACAGTCTGTTTCCAATACCATCAAGGCTTCAGAAGGCTGGCAAGGACCATGAGCCGGGCCTAGGTGCTATAACAAATCAGCATGTGAACCAGCTAACCATGTAACTGGCGAGAGGGAAAGATGAAATCATTTCTACTTAAAATCTCTCAATGTCATCTTTTAACCTATTTAGGGCGATAGGCTCAGCTGGCTTTATGGCAACCCAGCCATGTGTATGGTAAGGACTCAGTAGGAGCCATCACCATAGTTAGTAAATCTGTTTCACTCTCGGCAAGCTCTGCCTGCTTAGCTTTATCTGTGCATCTCTCTTCGTGCCCAGCCATTAGGCACAGAGCAGGAAGAGCTCTTAGGAGAGATGGGAGAAGGAGTGAGAGACCTAGGGGGCAGATATGCATAAACACTACACAGATTCAGGAAAAAAACGCTAATAGGTATTTTCACAGCCTGATACACGTAAGCAAGAGGGAGATCAAGGCTCATTTAAAAAATGCTCCCTTTCCCATTACTGCCTACAACTTTGTGTACTGATGGAGTCGTCTAATATCCCTTTGTGTTCTGAATGTTGGACTAGTCATCAACATAGACTCATTTCCATTCTTACAATCACTAAATCCTAAATTCTTCTGGCAAGAGGACATGGTTAAGAAAATCAAAGAAATAGAATAATGTTTATACATATATATATATATATATGTCTACATACACCACACACACATATATATACACATATATATGTTTTTTAAAAGGGGTTTCAAACCAAAAAACAAGTATACATCTGGGTACCCCAAGATTTAATTGCTAGTTAAATATTGATGTGAGGATCTATCCCCCAATGCAGTGGTTCTCAACCTGTGGGTCGCGACCCCTTTGTAACAGCGAAAATACATTGTGGCATTAGGAAGGTTGAGAACCACTGACCTAATGGCAAAAATTCCTTAAATTTCAAACCTAAAGATGCCTCCCTCAATCACTGTGGCTTTCTTGCAGTCACATGCTAGATGCCTACACTGCTGTAAAGATCTCTGGGAAATGCTCTTTGGCAGTGATGGTGAAACAACACACGTACCCGAGCCCAAGGTGTGTCAAAAGATGGCTATGCTACTTATAGGATATTTAATAGCTATTTGCATTTATTTACACACATAAGTGGCATTTCCTTATTAATATAAACTGTTTCTGCTAAAAGCCCGAGGAAATGAAAGGGAGAAGGTGGAGAGAAAGGAACGGCGGAGAAAGAAGAGAAGGGCAGACTCGGCAGCCTCCTCGTACCGCAAAACCAGAGCCTGTCAAAAACTATCTTTTCCATGGGGAGGATTTCAGATTTTCCCACCTCATAAGAGGAAGGGAACTAATTCTTGATTGGAGAGGACTTACTTTATGATCTCGGCCTTCATGACTTCCCCACTTTCCCGCACATGAGTAAGAAGAGGATGGGGAGGCTGCCTGCCTTCTGAAGCAGACAGGCCTGAGGTGGAGCCACTCCATGCCCAGGTCGCAGCCAGCCTGCCTCCTCTCCACCTGTCCCCTGCAGTGCTAAGGCGGTGCTGAAATGCATTGCATTGCACCCGATGGCTTTTTCTGGGCATCATGTGAGTGATTTACAGGAGAGCAGCAGAAAAGGCGTGTCTTCACGCGGCCTGGCCTGCCTGTAGTGGAACAAGGAGAATTAGCAGGGCTCTAAAAAGGCACCCAGTCATGCTGTAGACAAACAATGCTCCCCACTGTGGCCTTAGATTAAGGCCTTTTTGAAAAGTTAGCAAATCACTGTTTTCTTCTTATGAAAGGAGCTACTAGCTACAGTTGCAGGTGTTTGGTGGGGCCTGCCCAGAAAGTAGGCGGCTCCACTAGGCAGCAAGGGCCAGGTCCCATTCTTCACTAGGCTAGCATTTATCCACTTGAAGTGCCAGACACACGCACATTTACATCCCTTTCTCAGGCTTTCCATGTTTACAAAAAGCCAGGACAATTTGTTTACAAGTTTATGTTGCTTTTCTGTTCTCTCAGTGCTAGGGAAGGAGCAGCTTTTGCACTTTATTCTCCTTGTACTGACAGTGAGGCTTGGCTGTTGACAATTTAAAACTAAGAAACCCCAGAATTTTGAAGCACTGTTTTATTCACTCATTAAGGAACAAAACTTCCCTTTCCAAAATAGACAGACTGAAGGTTCTAATAAAGACTGTGAAGGCCTGAAGAAGTAAAGCTAGGCACAGAAGAGTTGTTCTTTGAAGAAGCTCAATATGAACTAGTGTGCAAGTAAAAGTGGCTACAGCTATTTGCTTGTGAAGATGCAGGAGATAATGGATACTGGAGCGGGTGTACTGTGCCTCTCACTCCCTGACCCAAATTTGTATGTTGAAATCCTAACCCTCATGCCTCGGAATATGACTGTGTTTGGAAATAGGGCCTTGAAAGATGTGATTAAAATAAAATCAAGTCACATGAATGGACCCTAAGTCAACATGGTTGATGTCCTTATGAGAAGATTAGGACACGGACACAGGCTGAGGGGTGACCAGCTGAAGACACAGTCAGAAGATCTCCACCTACATGCTGAGGAAAGAGACCTCAGAAGAATCCAAATCTGTCTATACTGTGATCTTGGACTTTGATTCTCCAGAACTATGGGAAAACAGACTTCTCTTATTTAGGGCATTCAGACTATGGTGTTTGGTTATGGAAATCCTAGAAACTAATGTAGATTTCAAAGTTCTGGTAATCTGTGAAGGAGTACACAGATGCTATTTATCATAATTACTATATTATTATTATGGTGTCTTAGAATAATACAGAGTGAGGGAGAAAAGGTATCATGAAGGTGCTGGGCAGCAGAAACTAGCCTGGACATTTAGAAGCAATGGAGTTCCTTAAAAATGATTTTAACCTGACTGTGTGCTTGAGTGTCCCAAGATGAATACAATATACATTTTGATTCCTAGCAATTGTCAACATGATAAGGAAGATGCTGAAAGAACCGGAGAAGCTCGGGGGTTGGGGGGGGGAGAGCATTTACTTTTTCTTGGGTGTGGTGAGTGGAGGTGGAAGAGAGGGGAAAATTATAAAATTTTCTTAAAAAGAAAGTGACATGTAAGCTTCAGAAAAGGAAAGTTTGCTAAGTGGATCAGGTGAGGACAAAGAAGGAGACAAATTCAGGGGTACCAATACCTGAAAGTGGGCCATGTTGCTGGGAAAAGCACACACCATGATGACAGGACAGGAAATGCTCAGGCACGTGCTGGGTGGGGAGGTGTGAACAACGGGGGGCAGCACGTTGTGAAAGCCTCCCGTGCTATGTGGAGGGACTTGGCCTTTACCACAACAGGCAAGAAAGAAAGGAAGTATATGGTTTTGTATTTTCACTGGTTCTTTACTTTCTACTTTCATCTGTTTTCTTCACTTTCATCTCCACTCCCTTACCCAAATCCTTCAAATCCTTCTCCCTCCCAGTCTACCAGGTCCCACCAGCCAAACAGCCCTATAAAGACTATCTTTTCTGAAGATATGATTCATTTTCCATTGCTCACCATCTCTCCCTGAGAAGTAACTGGAAGCTTGCATGTCCTTGACTCTGTGCAAGTTTTGTCACCAATTTGATGGATCCTTGGGGAAAGTCATTTTTGCAATTTGTTAAGAACTGACAATTATGGTCACTCACAGAGGTCTTGTCAGCCAAAGTGTGTTGAGTAGGTGAGCCAAATGTGTCTAAAAGTTGATGTATATCCTGTTCTCTGGTCTGGGCAATCACTCTCTCTCCCCTCACTGTATCTGAATTAAAATAACATTTATCAATTATGGAACACAGCCAACAGTTAAATACAAGTTTTGAGATTAATTGAAAATGTATGTTATTCTTTGGAGAAGTTTCAAGAGGAAGATTTATTTATTTACTTATTTATTTATGTTTCTTTTTTATTTGTATAAATGTATGGGGTCCAAATGCAATTTTTATTACATGCTTAGATTATGTAGTGGTGAAGTCAGGGCCTTTACAGTGTCCATCACTGTACCCATTAACTGAATACATTGTACCCATTACATAACATACATTGTACCCATTAACTGAATTCTCATCATCCATGCCCTCCCACACCCTCTCCTGAGTCTCTGTGTCTATCATTCTGTCTACACACACGTACACTATTTAGCTTCCACTTACAAATGAGAACATACAGTATTTGGTTTTCTGTTTCTGGGTTGTTTCAGTTAAGGTAATAGCCTTCAGTTTGATCCATGTTGCTGTAAAGAAACATGATTTCCTGCTTTTTTATGGCTGGATAGTATTCCATTGTGCATATTCATAGGATAGTATTCCACTGTGCATATTCCTAGGATAGTATTTCACTGTGCTTATTCATAGGATAGTATTCCATAGTGTATATTCCTAGTGTGGTATATTTTCTTTATCTAGTGGGGAATCGTTATTAATTCGTGTATATTTATCACAGGGAATAATGAAAGTCACATTCATCCTTTATTCAAAATAAACCCTCATCACATGTACTCAAATAGCTGCACAGGACCCTATGACTGTGACGGGGAAGCTGAAGGACAGTGAGGGATACACATCCGAACAATTACATGGTAAAATAATGGGCTAAATGTCTGAAGAGGGAGAAATAGTCTTGTTACCACATTTTCTGCTTCTGTGCACTAACTTGTAAATTGAAAGTAAATGTGAATGCCTATGAGCTCTGACTCTATTTTCAGTACATGAACAAAAAGCTTCCGTTTTGGCCAAGAGTTAAGTTTTGATGTTCTTAAAACTCATTCTTCTTCTAACAAATCTAAAAATCTATCTTATAATCTTAGTGACAGAAGGAAAATCGTGGAGAAGCAGTATAAATGAAGTGGTTAGGATGAGAGGTCTGGTTTCAAATCACCCAAGTTCAAGTCCTGGATCTAGAGTTTATAATGAACTTGCCCAAGTCATTTCAATCTCCTCGTGTCTTAGATAATTACCATGAAGATTAAATGAGGTAATATAGGTAAAATGCATAAATAGGACAACCCTGGGTGAAAATAACAATATGTTAAATAGAAAAAAACAAACAAACATTTTCTACTAAATACTGGGCACCTCAAAATAGATTTTAAAAGCTTTCATATACATTTGGTTCTTTCCACATGGCTGATGTGAGCTGACAGGGAAGCCTTACAGAATGCTGGATGTGATTTTCATCTACAACTATGGCTCTTCTGATCGGTGGGCTCATGTAGTTGATGAACCACAATACCAGAAAATCAGTCCATTTACAAGTTTTAGCAAGTGGATCAGAAGAAGCTGACTACATCCAGCTTTAGCAGAGACCTAAGAGGTCAAGGTATTTATGTTAGCAAAGAATATTTTTGAACCTGTGAAGTAAAACAGATGTTTATACCTGGGTAGATAGGTTAATTTTTGGGTGTTATTATTTAACAAAAGGGCTACCAAATACAGTATTAAAATCCTCAGTGCAGCTTTTCACTATAGAGACAAAGAAATTTCAGAATGGAGCTAGAAACAGAGTGTAGAGCTCACTCCTCACAGCAGTGATGCAGTTCTTTCTTGTTGGTCTACATGCTAAACTCGCATGCCATACGGATAATTTTTCCCCTGGGCAAATGGCCCATAGGTACCAGAGCCACCTTGTTCATCTGTGCTTCCAGCAATGTCTGGAACGCTCAGATAGAAAAGCAGAAAGATGATGAGTTTTCATGCTGACCTTGCATAGAGCAGATACACAATCAATAGTTGTTGAATAAATTTATCTCCTTTTGCAAAGTTGATTTCTTTGAGGGTGAGATAGGGATAAAGACTCTTGAATCTTGCAGGGGTCTGAGACCCAGCTCCTATGGCGTCTGGTCCTGTGATACGTTTTGCCTGAGGAGTTTTTCATGATGTCACAAATGGAACTAATGTTAAAATATTTGTCAGGTCCCCAATATTTCTAGTTTTACATCTTAGCAGAAATTCTACTTGTAATACGATTGAAATAAAAATGCCTTCCCCCAGATCTGGAAATGACAGTCAGGTTAAGGTTATTTGAAATAAAATAAAAGATCACAACTCTAAAGAAATATTTAAGACAAAATCTCATGATGATAAAAAGCAGCAAAATCAGAAGGCACTTATGGTTAATTTGATGATGTTAATCAGAGAGGTGAAACACATGGGACTTAGGAAAATATTCAGTGTACATTTTTATTAATAAATAATAAAAGCACAAGAAGAAAACAAAATCCTTTCCACAATGTCATTCAACTTCAATAAACATTTCCTTATGGAAGAATTTCCCCTCTAAACTGAGAAATTCTCTTATAACTAAAGCTGTCATGAAGTTGCCACATTAGACTAATGACCTTTATTTATCACTGGATAATTTAATTTTAAATTGTCAAGAAATGGAACTGAAATTTGTAAAATTTGCCAAGAGACACTTTGATACACATTTGACAATCTGAAAAATACCACAGCTTTAAAAAAAAAAAAAAAAAAAAAAAAGAAGAAGAAGAAGAAAAAGTTCTTTAGCATTCTCCAAGGGCAAAGCAAGCATTTGGGACTACAGGTGCCCACCACAACACCCGGCCATTTTTTTGTTGCAGTTGTCATTGTTGTTTAGCTGGCCTGGGCTGGGTTTGAACCCGCCAGCCTCAGTGTATGTGGCTGACACTGTAACCACTGTGCTACGGGCACCGAGCCTAAGTATTCTTTTTAAAAGAATTTCCCCCCATGATTTTAAGATTAAACAAACAGCTAGGTCAATTTTGTTGAATTTATAACACATTTCCTTTAAGCATCTTTTACAGTAACTTTATCAGAGAAGACTTTTTACATGAATCCTGTCCCCAGTAAAGGGTTAATCTCTTATTGTAATGACATCTACTGAGACACTCACAGTGATGCCCAATGTCCTATCATTAAAAAGTGTGGAGGATACAATTCTTTAACTGGGCAAAATTTGTAATGCATAGGAGTTAAATATTTTGAATGTGTGTGGATTAAGAAGACTATCCATTTCTAAATTTATTCCACATTGAAATGTTGACACTAGAGGCAAATATTGACAGCAGTAGTGCTGATCGATATTGAACCCTAAGGGTCAAAGGACTTCATGTTTGATGTAATAAGCAACTTAGTTTAGGTATTTCAGTGTTTCTGTAAAGTAACAATTATTAAGGGTCAGGCCAGGTTTCTATTATAAACTCTGATTTGAGAAGGCTTGCATAGTTCTAGAGTCTCTAAAGGCACGAGACAGTATGTTCAAGCAAGATGATGGCTTGGAAATAAAGAGAATGTGAGTCATTGAACTTGAATTTGAGAAAGTAAATTATTTCTATTCTTCAGACTCAAAACCTATCTTTTCACACCACCTCCTTGGGCCTTTTATGAAATTTCAAAACCCAGGAAGTTTTAGATGAGAGGTAAATCTCACTTAAAATTTTAAATTTTTTTTGAATATTACCTAGCACACTCAAGGAGGCTATAAATTATAAATACTATCCCAAGGAGCTCTCTGTCAATTCAACCGATATAATTCAAGGAAACACTTTCTCCTCTTTATCCCTATGTGGGGTGCTAGTACCACATGGATGGCATCATTCTTCACAGAAACACACTTGATCATGTTGTCCTACCAAATTGCTTAAGGTTGGGTTTTTAGCAAATCCTACAGTTTATTTAACTAAGAAATGGTGTTTAATTATTGACTTCACAGTTTACATTGGACACATTGTGATTTGAACTTCATAAAAGGGGAAATGATAAAGTAAACATAGTATATACCAAATATTTTATAATAAATTGATAATGAAATGATAAGTAGATAATTACATAGAAACATATATTGCCTGGCTTAGAATTCTACAACATACTTACTTTTCTTATTATTTTTAAAAAAATTAATAAGAAAAAGTTTAGGATAATAGACTTTGGCTTTAAAGAAAGGATGGTACATCTGAGCATAGAAGAAGGGGGCCTAAAGTATTAACCTCAGGATTTCTACCTATACTGAGTCCAAATAAACAAAACTTCTGTGTCTTCAAGTCCTTCCTTGAGCAGACACTAAGTGCTCTGACCTCTGTGACCTTTCTTCTTGAATTTAGAATGTATAGATACATCCAAACAACAGAAGTGGGCATTGATCAGTTAGGAAAGAAGCCATGCATTTTCAGTTTCCATTACATTAAACAAAATACTCATTAGTGCTTGGCATTTTCCCAAGCAGACACAATCTAGGTGTCCACCGAGGCCTCATTGCACAGTTAAGAAGTTTAAAAAGACTTTCTAGACATCAGCTAGGGACAATTAAGGCATGGGTAAAATTACTCCAGGGTGAGCAGGCTAGAATTACTGGAAATAAACACACACAGAAAATCAACTGCAAACTAGACAAACGAGCTTTATCTTTAAAATTAAGTAAATATTCAAGGAAAAAAAGACTAAAGGTTCTTTGTTTCATAACCGTTACCACTATGATGAAATCACGGTATAATTTACTATGAGAGGACTCAGTCATATTACAAACAAATAAAAAAAACCCATAAAAAAATAAAAAAAAAATTATGTCTAAATATGTGGTAGAAAAAAATAATTTCATAGGAACTTGTTATCACAATATAATTGTTCCTACCTTTACTCAACAAGGAAAGTAAGTGATACTATTTCTAACTGGTCATAACAATGTAAGTTAGCTCTGAAATCCATATCCATTAAAAATGTCAAAACATGTTTTATTGCTAAAGATCTACCCCCTAGAATCTTCTAGACTCGTTTCTAGGAAATAATACTGAGAGCAACTAATTGCATGTAAATCAGACTGACTATGGACTGTTTTTCCAACTGTTTTCTTTCTTCTCCATTCTTTCCCTTTTCCTCTCTCCCCCTCTTTCTCCTATCCATCCATCCCATCCATCCAGATAGGCATCAGCTCTCTGCCAGGCAATGTCCTAAGTGAAGGGGCCACAAGAGTGAGCAGGACAAAGTGTAGGCATATATGAGGTTATAGGTTAGCACACGAAGCAAAAGCTTTTAAATGATCTTTCTTGCTGCTGTTTTAAAACAACCATATTTGAGAAATCTTAATGCAAGAACAGTATCATGAGCTAAATTTTAAAAATCATTATCTGTTCCTTACCCTGTGAGTAAGGAAATGGGAAGCAGAGCTTTTTATGTTGAAACTTCTCTTATTTCTCTTATTTTGAGAAGACATTTGTCTTTCAACTTTGGCTGATGCAATCTAATCTACTATCAAGTTCAAGAAACAAATATTCAGTATAATCTCTTTCTCAAAAAGATGCTGTGTCATCTTTGCACAAAGAATGTATGAAGGAATAAGTAAAAGGAAAGAACATATGCTTCCCATGGAACATGAAAACCTCCTCGGGGTTGCTACAATATACTTTCCCTGATTTTTAACTCAAAGACACGGTTCTATCAGTATGTAATACAGATCTTTAAATCCCAGAGCTAATAATGCTTCCTAGCTACAGCTGGATGCATCTGACAAGCAGCATGTACCAGGAAACCTCACAGGAGATAAGGTTCCTAACAGTCAACTAAGAGTTCAAATCCCAAAAGAGGTGCCCCTGGTGTGCAGAGCACTTAACCCTTCGACCAGTACCAACATGACTATTCACAAATTATTGATGTCCCTAAATCCCTGGCAGATTGCAGACAGTTATTGTATCCATTGAAGCTCAAGCTATGGTCACTAATGTGACAGATACAAAAAAATACATATACACAGTCTTTGCTACATGAATGTAAAGCCACTGAAATGCTAGAAGGTGATTGAACGGGACGAAACACTGTTAAATACGTGCTTGGTCTCATGTTATGGATCATTTCCATTGACATCTAGCTGCATCCTCAGTACAGTTTAATTAAAGCTGTCTGGAACAAGTCTGCCCTCTAAATGATGGACAGTTCAATGAAAAGGTGAAACCTGAGGAGGCTTGAGGCCTTTTTTTGTAAAGCATTCAAATGATTGTCTCTGTGGTTAATAACAGCAGCAGGGAAGAAATTCATTTGTAAAATTAGCCAGCCATTGTATTTTTCTGCAAAAAAAAGGCAAAGCTTCTGATGTCATCTTAAAACAGCACAAGCTGAGGTGGGCAATACCAGATCTCAAGAATTGAAACTGGACCATGTTCTGGACCAAAGTAGACATACTTTCTTTTGCAAAGTATGCAGCAAACAATATAGTAAACTTTATTTTTTAATTTTTTTGAGCCAGAGTCTCACTATGTTGCCCATGGTAAAGTGCCATGGTGCCACAGCTCACAGCAACCTCAAACTCTTGGGCTTAAGTAATTCTCTTGCCTCAGCCTCTCAACTAGCTGGGACTACAGGTGCCTGCCACAATGCCAGGCTATTGTTTTTTGTTGTGGTTATCATTGTTGTTTAGCTGGCCCAGGCCAGGTTCAAACCTGCCAGCTCCAAATGTGGCCTGCTCCCTAATCACTGAGCAATGGGTGCTGAGCTGGTAAACTTTCTTATTAGTAATTTGTTTTGCAAAACATAACTCCCAAATAAAGCTATTCTTCCTAAAATAGTTCCTTAAGACAAGTTTGCTACTAGGTGACAGGTACATCCTCCCTATATAATTTGCTTTCATAGTATATAGAAAAACAGCATGACAAAGGGATAGTTTCAAACAATTAAAATATATATTGAATACCTTGATGTTTCCAACACTTATAAGGTGCTAGGGAAACAAAATAAACAAAATATGGATTCAGGGCATAACAAATGGGACATAGTTAGGAGACTGAGTCTTAAATTAATTATACATACTTGTTTTCTATAGCAATTCTCCCTTTTACTATGATTATTTTTTATTTAAGAGAGGAAATTAAGGGGTGGAGACAAGATGGCTGACTGAAGCCAGCTTTCCACAGAGGCTCCCATCCATAAGGAAAGTTAAAGGACAGAAATTTAGCAAGTAACCTGATGGATTAGAGCTGCACTAAGAGAGAAGGTTGAAGAATGCACATCAACCCTGCTGAGGTGAGCTGTGACCCCAAGGATACAAACAAAAGGTACAAAATCCATCACCAAGCGGATGGGAGTCCCCTCCCCCATGAGCATGGCTTGGAGTGCCCCACAAACAAATGAGCAGAGTTCAAAGGTCCTCCCACTCCATTCCACAGAAGACACCCTCTAAAAACTGGACCTACCTCCCCTACTAGGGTGCTGCAGCATTGTCCTGCTAGGCATAAAACTGTTTAAAACTGTATATATTCTCTACCTGCAATTCTGAGCTCCCAGCACTCCCCTCCACTCTCACTCTGAGGTCTGAAGGCCTGTCCCCCAGGAGTCCAGATTCTTGGGTGATTTCTCAAGGGGTGTGGACAGGGCCTAACTGCAGCTGGTAAGTGCTGACTCTGTGGCACAGGAGTGAGGAGAGGATGGTTGGCTGAAAGGGAACCACACCGGAGTGGTGGTGCTCTGAGGCACAGAGCAGCAGCTGTCTTTTGGCAACAATAGGGTTCACTGCTGGATATTCTGAAGCCACACCCCCTGTCTTCCTGGGCAACGAGAGGAGGCTGGGCATCTACTCAGGTGGTAACCATCACAGAACAGATCTGGGATGGAAACGCAGGCCCTGTGAGTAAAGGGTTTGCCTGAGGTGGTACCGGCCTGGGTGAAGCACAGGGACTAGAAATGCACGTGCAGAGCCAGGAAGTTCCCAGGGCAGGGCTGACCTAGAGGACCACTTTACTGAGCCTAAGACACACCTGGCCCTCAGGGGATCATCAGTCTATAGACAAAGGAAGATAGGAGGCTAGAACTGATAGGTAACCAAATACAAACCTGCAGGAGCAAAGACAGGGCCTGAGGCGCAGGCTCTGGGAACTCAAAACAGCTTCTCTTCTGTAGGGGAATTTAGCAGGGACAGAAACAAATTCCCAAAAAGTTCTGTTCTGTTCTGTCAGTAACATCAATCAGGGATGGGGCTGGAACTGAGTGAACAGCCTCCAGCCTCCATCAAGCACCCGAGGTTGTCAGGCCTCACCTCTTCCTGCTAGATAGAGGCAGAGCGCAGTGGCCTGGCTGAGCAGAAATAGGTTTCCTTGTGATTCAGGCAGGTGCAAATCCCTGGAGTATCTGCTCACTACAGGCAACTGGGTCACAGCCCTGTGGCGCTATCAGTGACTGGGTGTGACAGAGGTGCAAGGTGGGGAAGGAGGCATCAATCTTCCCAGCTGATCTATTTTCTGGGTTGGTCCTGACTCCACAGAGCACCAGAGCAAGCCATATCTCAGTAGCCACCAGACCCCTGCGATCCAGTTGCCAGAGACCTTTTAAACTCTCCCACCTGAGACAAGTGCTGACTGAGACAATTGATTTGGACCTTTTGAACTAAGCCAATCGCCATGGACTACTCAAGTGGTTCCTTGAGTGTGTGTTTGTAGGAAGGTTTGATTTTCCTTTTCCAATTGTTGCCTGTGGGGGGGGGGGGCGGGGTGACTTGACTGTTGGTATTTCTCCACAGCTGAGATGTCAACCCAGAGTAACTGTTTCACTAGGGTTGAACAGAGACCAGCTGAAAACAAGACAGAACCACTTAGCCCCACCATACCAAACAGGGCCCCAGTTTCTCAGGCCATAGCACTGTATGGGTCCTCGACAAAGCTCCAGGTGAAAAATCAAAGGGTGTAAAACTATCATGGGGCAGAATCAGCAGAAAAACTCTGGTAACATGAATAATCAGAATAGATCAACCTCCCCCAAGGAAAGATATGGCAAATGTAACTGAAGATCCCATTCATAAACAACTGGACGAGATGTCAGAAATCGAATTCAGAATTTGGATTGCAAACAAGATCAATAAAGTGGAGGAAAATTTGGAATTAGAACTTCGAGCAGCAATTCAAAAGTTGGAATTAGAAATTTGAGGAGAAATTCAAAAGTTGTCTCAAGAATTTAATGATTTAAAGACAAAACCACCAAAGATTTAGACACACTCAAGCAAGAATTTGCAGCTCTCAAAGAGCTGAAAAATACAGTAGAATCCGTCAGTAACAGAGTGGAGCAAACAGAAGAAAGGATTTCTGACATTGCAGACAAAGCCTTTGAATGTTCCCAAACTCTCAAAGAGGAAGAGAAATGGAGAGCAAAAACGAATCATTCTCTCAGAGAGCTCTGGGATAATTCAAAGAAAGCTAATATCCACCTCATTGGAATCCCTGAAAGTGATGACGTGGCCACGCAAGGCACAGAGTCCCTTCTCCATGAAATTATGAAAGAGAATCTTACAGATATGCCAAGAGATTCTGAAATTCAGATAGCAGACAGTTTCAGAACCCCAGCACAACTCAACAAGAATGAGACATCCCCCAGGCATACCATAATTAACTTCACTAAAGTTAATATGAAGGAGAAAATTCTGAAAGCAGCCAGATGTAAGAAATCCATTACTTACAAAGGGAAGAATATTAGAATGACTGCAGATCTCTCTGCGGAAACCTTTCAAGCCAGAAGAGGGTGGTCATCAACTTTTAATCTCCTAAAGCAAAATAACTTTCAACCCCAGATCCTGTATCCAGCTAAACTGAGTTTCATTTATGATGGAGAAATTAAATACTTTAATGACATTCATATGTTGAAG